>JAUZSV010418945.1:0-10878 GCA_034780495.1 Parotocinclus cesarpintoi
GAACATTCAGTGCTTAAGCACCGCCCTCTGGCGGTCATTCGGGATTCATAGAACCGTAGTTACATGCGTAACTTTCGTTTCTGTTTCATGTCCATGTTGTAATATAATCGTGACTATTAATGCTTTTTTTAGCTTCCGTCAAACAAAAGTATCAGGTCCATCATACCACACCCTTAAACGTTACGCCTATCCCCTGCACTGGGTTGTAACAATGCATTAACTGTGTTCTCTATAATTATTGCCAATTTCCATAAATTAAAAAAGCGTTGGTATTACGGATGCTGTGAAGATGGTAAAAGAGAAGTTTTCAGCGGACATATTTAAATATCGTAGTCTTTACATTACAGCAGCATAAAAAGACCATGCGACTACGGTAACGTCTGAGTAACAGCCATTTTGATAAAGGCTCTGTCGCACAGAACGTAACAGGGCTCCTAAATGGTGCACACCTGTAATCTACACAAGGTGTAGAGTGTAATTTTAGATTCAGCTCTATTTTGGTTTATATCCTGTTATTGTGGAGGTTCCAGGGTTAAGCCCACAGCTGCAACAAGCTTTGGCACAAATTACACCTTGATTTTAGATTGCCCACCACTGAACATAATGAGGTAAGCAGGTCAAAGAGAGGCCATGTGGGTAAAATGCAGGCGAATATTCTTTGACATGAAATCCTTGGTTGCAGAAGCGATAATGCAAGAGATAAAGAAGAAATCAATTTCCAGGATGGATTTAATAAGGGGACTAGATACCACAGCTGTCCACACCAGACAGAATGTGAACTGCAAGGCCTATTAGCCACTGGAGGTGGTAGGTAAGAGGGAAGATGGACATGGCAATCCTAATCCATTCCTTCATGTGGAATCTGCCAATAAATATCTAAACTGAAGGATGGCACTTGCACTAAGGTCCTCCTCCATTAGACATGGTCCTGTGCTGCAGTACAGAGATGTAATGTGACAACCCCAGCCTGGTCGCATGACAAATATAGAGACAGCCCCCCCCCCAAGGGGCCACTGGTGAGCCAGAAACACTCATACAGACTAATAGGCCAAAGAGGATTATCACTGGGAACCAGTCCTCAACCCAGTAACCCAGTCAATTTGGTTTTTATCTTTATCAAGGTGAGATCTAGCTGTTAGGGTTTAATCCTGAGTTACTGGTGTTAGTATTCAGATCTGCATGTTTCCACCTCGCCCCAGGTATCTTGGGTGTAGAAGTGAAAGTCAACAGAGAACAACATAAAGTGTAGAGCATAGCCTTGTGGGATGCCCCACCGTACTGCGCTCTCTAACGTCTTTTTTGACTAATACAAAATGGCAAAACACTGTTAAGATCTAATTCAGTCAGAACCTTGTTTGCTTAACCATCCATGTAGCATTAGAACAGGTACTGTCCGTGTCCGCTCTCTATTAATGTGCGTCGGTGTGTGTACACACTGTACCTGTTGTTTTAGGACGCGGTTTTCAGCTTGGGCAGCAGCCAGCTGTCGTTCTCTCTCCCTCAGTTTCTCTTCTGTCTTTTCAAAGGAACTTCGCAGGGTTTTCATATCCTCTCTATTACCTACCCGGTCCTGACAGTTCTCCAACAGAGACTTCTACAACAACCAAAGCAAAACAGACACACTCAAATTTGGTTTGGTCTTCATGGTCAGGGTAAGAGGGACTCCTGTGACAGAGATACGGGTGCAGAAGGCACTATCGGTCTATCACCTGGATCCTTGCAGATCTGGGGTAGTGTATTTCTCCCTCACTAAGTGTTCATATCAACTTTCATTCAACACAGGGTTGTGTGATGCAAAGGCAACACTGGGTACAAGATGAAAACCAACCCTGAACAGGGCACCAGTCTGTCTCCTGTTTATTGTCAATGGTATAGAGTTAAAAATAAAATAAAAAACTTAGACAAAGACTGTAAAATGAATTACTGATGCTGACAATGCGTGTTACTCGCCACTTCGCGGATCACCTTTCGCGGACTCGGTGCATCGCGGGTTTTCCAAAAATATAAATGGGAAAAAAAAATGCGAATTTTCGCAGTTTCGCGGGTTTTTGCGGAACTCGATCTGCACATGCGTAGTACGTGTGGTATAGTTAACGGATACATATACATTAATTACATGAATGTATAATTACAATTTATAAAAAAATATATTGGAAATATTAATTCTAAAAATAAAGGAAGGTTATAAATCATAAAATGTTATGATTTACAGTAAATAGCGTATTTACTTAGGGGATGAATACTTACCAAAAACGAGAAGTAAGACTAGAGCATCGCCCTCCTGAGTCGCTACTTGCCAACATGACAAGTTTTTAACTGCGGTGTTGTGTTCGCCGTTTGTGAAAGTTTCATTATAGACTGAATTCATTCGATCCCTACGATGCCACCAAAATGTTTTGCAAGTTCTACGGCTAAAATAATGTATAAATACTTAAATAAATATAGCATCCCTACTTCACGGATTTTCGTTTATCGCAGGTGGTCCTGGAATGTAACCCCCGCCATAAACGAGCAAACACTGTACATGTACTGTAGTTCATTTTTTCCCAAATTCATCTTTAAAAGACAATATAGGTAAGAAGGGGTTGTGGTCTGTAGCACGACTTAGGTGGAGTCTGTGTAGGTGAACCTGTCAGTAAGATTAAATGGACAATTATGGACCTGTAAAAACTGGAGGCTTCATAGTGGGGAATTTTGCCACATTTCAAGAACGGCACGGTGAGAATAAAGGTAGGCGGCTTTATGAGGTGACGTGCATGGAGGGAATCCAATCTGCATTCAGCAGTTTGGCAAGATAATGGGGGCAAGGTAGTGAGGAAAGACTGCACATATTAAACTCCTCCGTTTATCAGAATGCACGCCCGTTGTAAATCGAGGAGCACCTGTATATACACTTGCTTTCAGGTTATCGCAAATATGTTCAGAAAAAAGGAGATGCCTCCGCTGCTGCTTGCATACCTGCAGGTCGATGTTGGCTGTTATTAGAGAGCTGTTCATCTGATCAAAACTGTCAAGAGCTGCTCTCCCTGTTCTCACCTCTGCCTCCAAATAGCGCTTATGGGAGTTAGCCATCTGCAAACAATCCCACAGGAAACGACGCTCGGTGATACTGAACATGATCCATCACCATATTCATAGAACAAAATACCATCCATAGTAAATCATATGAGAACTCTAGATAGTGCGAGGAGGTAAAGTTTAATAAGTAAGCAACTGCAAATACACCACAAAAATGATATAAAACCACAATATATGAACTGAAATCCTTAATTTAGATTTAGAGTTAATCATGCAACCTTACCTAAACCTCATAATCATTAAGGAAGATTTTAGGAACAATTAAAAAGTGAGATCGGTGGTTTAAGGAATCAAATCATTGTGCAAACCTCACCATAAAAAAAGTGTGTAATATTGATGCTTTCTGATTTGTGGTATTACATGCTCCGTTGCTGTGTAACACACCCTTGTTGACTTTCCAATGTGGCAATGTAAAAAATAAGTCTTTAAATTATTTACAGCGATAACGTTGTGTAAAATATTGCAAGAAAGTCACAGATCATATAAATAAATAACTAGGATGTTCTCACTGACCGAGGCATGACCAAACCTTAGGCTCATTAAAAACGTGTTGAGCGGTTTGAAGCATTAGGTTGTAACTTTGATTCCATACCTCAAGACAAGGGTTTAAACCTCACTTACAGTATAACTATTGCTGTTATAGAGGAATGTATTATTTATTAACTATGATAAACTATTCTGTGTTGTTTAGGTAATGGTAGATTAGTACAGTATCATATACAGACATTGCGCTGATAGATCATGGGACATCATACACATTCAAACATCAGTAAACCTACTGGCATTACATCAGTCAATATACTAGGACCAGGAGTTCAGATTATCCAAATGGCACACACGCAAGCATGAGGAAACACTCCCAAGCATATCAAAAGCAAAAAAAAAGCCTACCCGACGCAGCACTGTGACAGCACTTCAGTGTCATTTTCACTACTACAGAGATGGCAATGATATCCTCACAAGTTTCTGTGCCAAGTCATGCAACCCGCCAGAGGCAAGATGATTCTAAAGCCAGGCTTTTTTATTGCTTTTTTCGCCGATCCCCTGACGATCATATTTAAAGAAAAAAAATTGGGCGGGTATTTCTTGGATACGGCGCCAAATTTTTTTTTATATAAAAAAAAATAAATAAATAAAAAATTCTGTTTTAGCTTTTTCCGCCCGCGGAGAGCCAACGGTTTTCTTCTACATATTTAATTTTTTTCCAGATTCACAATAATTTAACTGTAGGTTAAATACATTTTATTTTTAAATTAAAAAAAAGTTTTATTTCTTCCTCCTTCCTTGTATTGATTCCACATAGTCCTCGAGAAATTGAAAAGTGCTAAAAAAGTAGAGTAGAGAATTTGAAGATTCTGAAGTAGAGACATCCAAGGAACAAGCAATTTAAAAAAGTCTGGCCTTATCGACAAAAAATGCACATTTCTCAAATCCAGAACAATGTACAATCTGATCAGAAACCTGTCCCGTGTTTGAGCTCAGTATCAGTGTGATACGATACTAAATTACTCAGCTCACCGTACATGGAGTGGCTGAATAAAATCAAGTGAGCTTGCTTTCAACGGATCAAATTGAGTGTAAATCCACATTAGAATAGAAAAAAAATCTGAGATCTGTGCGACTTCGTTTGAAACACGGTCATCAGTCATAGACTAGCCAGTGCCAGCATTTCAAAAGCTGCCAAACTTGTGGGTTTTCTCCTGAAATGTGGAGACCCAGCAGAAACAAAGATTCTGTGGAGATAGATACCATTAGGGGTCAGGTCATTTGTCTGGGAACTGAAGCCCAATTCAGGCTGGAGGGGGTGGAGTACTGGTGTGGGAAATGTTTTCTTAGCACGCAAGCCCTGTGATGCCTGCCTGGACATTAGGGTAAGCATGGCAGTGGACTGTTCTTTGGCCACTTACAATTACATCACAGGGAACCAAGCAAAAAGTAAGTGTTAATATTCTTACCTTTAGTTCTTGTGAAAGTTTATGGATTGATTGTTGCATTCCCCCAATCTGGCCATACATCCGCTCTCGGACCTTTTCTAAAGAGTTGCGCACCTGCAAAGTAAACGTAACTTCAGTTTTCCACCAGTATGTTTTCATGTTTTCTTATAGATAAAATGGAAAATACACTATATTTGCACTGGAGCCGTACAGCTAACGCAACTAAAAATAAAGAGACTGACGAAGATGGCAGTATTGGGCTTAATTAATCAGATTGTCTCAATTTAGTCACTAAGTGAATAAACTTCAAAAGGAAGAGAATTCCTGAGTAGCACGCCGCACTCAGGTCCTAGAGCCAGGTCAGTGCTGTGTGACGCAGACCAGGGGCGTCTCAGTTACCCTTATATCTGTTTTAAATACACCCACTCATTTTTTACATCAACTTCTTCCAAGTCAGAGACCTCGCCAAAATTTGTGACCTACTAAGTCTGGCTGAACAGCTCACCCATTACTGGGAGAGTGACTAAACTTGATGGGAACTACCTGAAGACAGTGAAGGGACCCTTACCTGACAGGACAGGTATCGTTATTGTTTTGTTTTTCAATTGTGAACCATCTAACTTATTATTTAACTATTACAGAACTGATGCAATAATTTTAGACAGCTGAATAGGTCTGACATAGCTGATGTTTCTGACATCTGGAATTCAAAACCACCACCAAACAAAGTTGGAGCTCATTCTAAACTTTTTTCAATGTTCCCCTAATTTCTATACATAATAAAACATTTACAGTTTCAATATTCTAAAATCAAAGGTGTAATTCAATAATTTGTGGGTTAAGGGCCTACCAGTGGCACCTCGGTGTGTCTTACCTCTCTGATGTACCTCATCTCGTCTCTCAGCTGATTGGAAGGAAACTCTCGCGCCATCACATCCTGCTGCTGTTGATCTCCCGAGCGCTGCACCACGCCGAACACCCTGATTCCGGGTAGCGTTCCGCGCTCAGCACCGTCGCCATTGCTCACACCATAAGGGCGCTGAGGAACACAACGTTGCACGGGTCAGATTTCCATCTGCCTGTATATGTGCGTATGAGAGAAGGTCACTGCTCTTCGGATCTGCTGAGCATCACTGCACCATTTGAATTGGTGCAACTGCATGAAGCACCTGTGTAAATATGAGTGTAGTGTATTTTAGGTGGTCAGAAGGACAGACGCTGTGTACGCGCATGCTCTGACGTTTTGTTTTCCTGCCCAGTGCTGCTGAGTGATCAGATCCGGAGGTAGGCAGTGACAAACAGAGTCCAAATTGACGGTGTAGGGTTTCTGCGCACAGTATCTAGAGCGTTCTGCCTCAGTAAGACTGAATAAGACAGAGAAAAGCAGAAGGAAAGGTGTTCACAATTTCAAATAAACATTAAACGAGCACTTATTATTAGTCTCGAACCCATGCGCCACAGGAAAATAAGACCATCAGTGCCAAGATATAATTTGGACAGAGGATCATTGTTAGCACAGTGTTTGAGGTGCTGGTATGAGACCAGCCAGGCCACATATCAGGTGCTTGTAAGCATACCAGCGTCACCAGCCCAGCCCGTGACATGAGGATTTTTACACGATTTTCCACAATTTGGAAACCTCCTGGTCTGCTCACACACAGCAGGCGAGGCTGCTCCCAGTACCAAGATCAAGAGCACTGGCATGCAACAGATCTGCCCCATGACCTAAGGAAATAAGACCAGGAAGCCCCTGGGTAAGACGAAAGCAGAATGGCACCCACCAGCAGGATCTCTTGCCAGGCCAATACCCCAGAGGTCAGTATGACACGCACTGGTGATATGACTCATCAACAACTCAAACCTCAGCTTGCCAGAGGTAAGACACAAACCAGTGTTAATCACCAAAGCATATGCTTGGGTATCATTTGCTTTCCGTTGATTCTGCTCACAAAATGATGGGATATTTTATATATGATCCAAATGAGCAGTCTAGATTTGATTCCAAAATGTACGAAAAACAAAACAGTACCATATGTTGAGGTACAAAGAATATATTTATGTTTTATATTTCAACTGTGTTATTTGATTAATTTGAGCATTTCTTGTGCTAATAATTTTACATTTATCTTTTATATTCCCATTTAAACATATTATACGTAAAGCTTAACGTGGCTTAATGTACTAAAACAATGACTTGGGAACACCAAACATCACTCCATTACTACTATTCATAAGTCATATATACATTTACATTTAAAGCATTTAGCAGACGCCCTTATCCAGAGCGACTTACAATTTAAGCAGCCGTAGGTTAAGGGTCTTGCTCAGGGGCCCAAATGTGGCAGCTTGGCAGAAGTGGGATTTGAACCCTGGACCTTCAGGTCCAGAGTGCAGTACCTTAACCGCTAGGCTACCACATACCACATATCTACTGCCAAATGATGAACATGTGGTTGAACAGGAAAGTAATAATTTCTACATGAAGCATTTAAATTTTTATAGTGAACCGGAAATCGATACCCAACCCTACGAAATGAGTACTAAATTTGTGCAGCTGGGCTTCCCTGGTTGTTAAGTTCTGTCTCACCAATCTTAGCACTCCTTAGGTCATGGATCAAATAGCAGTATATTAGGAGCCATTATCTTCCAGTTTGATTAACAGGTATAGTGAAGTTATGTGCCATGTTATACAATGCACTAAATACATTAATTTAAAAATTGTCTGTTGTAGTTCAAGTTGGGATTCTGTGCACGACTTTTTCATCAATGTCGGCGAACCACTTTTTTATGAACTTTGCTTAGAAGAGCAAGGCAGAAGGTTGATCAACTGGCATGTTGAAGATGGAAAACCTTCAAGTGTCATATTTAGTGTTTTGTCACTTTTGGCAATTCCATGCCCATTTACGCCACATTACAAACCTGTTAGCAGTGTATGGAACTGAAAAAACATATTACTTGGTGCGTCTACATGTATCTTTGGTTTGGCATCCATGACAATATTTCTTACCCAATAATCATACATCCAATGCATAATATCCATATAAAGGACTGAGACTTTCGATTCATAAGAATTCATAATTATTTAGGCCATAATCCATAGGTCATGCACACAATATTTAAACGATCACATCCATGTGCGAATTTGACTTAGCAGACGTGTAGGATTGTACAACAGCTGCAACCGTGGGTGGTACCTTCTCCTCTACAGGCGACTCTCTGCCAGGAGGCCTCTCCCTTCTCATCAGGTCATTCTTCATCCAGGAGATGTTCTCCATTGTCGACCCCTATAACACACACCAGTGCTCATTAGGTTTGTTTCAACCAGAATCTCAAAAATATCCTGTACAACATGCGCATCTGTAGATCAAAAGTAGTCCCCAGTTAACCTAATGCACCTTTTCACTAACCTAAAAGCACATATACTATTAAATCATTTGAGTCAAAGAAATAAATATGGATGATATAACTCATTCAACTTCATTGAACTGCTTTAACGTAGTTATTTTGGATTCTGAGCAAAACTGGAAGCACTTCTACGTCTATCTCTCATACATCTCTGTATATGACCCTAAGCACATGCACTCAACTTATTCAGTTGGTCATGGTGAGGCGAAAAATGGCTAATTGGGCACAATTTGGCCATTTTCACTTAGGGGTGGACTCACTGTCGTACCGTTGCCAGCGGTTTAGACGTTAATGGCTGTGTGTGGAGTTAAAATGTTAGGGGTGTACTCACTTTTGTGAGATAATGTACGTCACACTTTTTCTCTGCCATATGAACACAGAAACAATTCAATCCAGAAGTTCCCATATTTAGGAAGCAGCACTCCCTTCTCCCCTCAAGAGCACATAGTTTAGATCAGCTGTAATCGAGTTCAAGCAGCAGCCGCACCTCTTTCTGGCTTACTTCGATATGGTGTAGTGATCAACTCAAGTAAGTCTAATTTTTAAAATAGGTTCTATATTTTGTTATTTTAAAAACGAGCCTCTGCATGGACTACAAAAAGTACTTTAACCACCAAGAACAAAGAGGGTAATACCAACATCCAGAGAGATACACAATGATGTCACTATCTGAAGATAACAGGCAAAGATCAGATAGAAGAAATAACATTCCAAACCAGAGGAATTCTAAAATGAGAAACACCAGGTCAAGTAACGTGACACCATGTGCTTTAAAGAACCAGTATTCTAAATCCATCACTGTCATGATCGGATTTTTGCTTTAATAAAGCACAATAATAGAAGCTAGTCACAACACATTAGAAGCTTGATCTGTAGGTTTTTGACATAAGCGTTCCTAAATTTTACATGTCCCATATGCAACAGCAGATAAGAAAATGAGGTAAACAAATACGTCAGCATTATTGAACCTAATCTCTAGCCATGTACTGCGTGTGATTACCATTAAACCTATGGTTTAGTCCGAAATAGTGTTTATACTTACGAATACTACAATAACAATAATAATATTCATAATAAGAAGAAACATTTTTCTTTCCAGTTTTCACCTCACAATTCCAATAGCAACCATTTTTTAACAAAACCCCTTTAATAACTAAATGAACACCATCACTCTCCAGCCTGATATGTGTGACTGCATATGTCATTTTGTTGGAATTCAATAACTTGTTCAATTAGAAGTGACTTTTTAACAGGTATGGAGGATTTTTGTTGCACACACGTTCTGGATCTTAAATAGAACTTAGGTTGGCTTTGTTGGAACATTTCTCCAATTACTAAATACTGCTGAAAAAGCCGGAAACAAAGCTTACAAAGCCTACCCAGACATGCTCAGGTGTTTATATAGCTTTGATTATGTTGGTCTGTTTCTGCAAGCTCTGTCTTGTTACATGCAACCGATTTAATCAGATCATTCATACTAACCTGAGATCAGTCTCACAGTTACAGTAGTAACTGCATTTGCTTTGGGTGGGGGCCTATTAGCAGACCATTGTTGGCATGACCTCCCACGTAGGATTAAATTACTTCAACAAACCTTTTTATTGACATGACGGATCATTTGTTAACAATACTAAGGCATTGTCATTCTAGAAACTAAATGTCTAAACATTAGACGGCACTCTCCCGACTCCTCTAGACAGCTTGCCCTGCCTGTTCTTATCTTCTACGTCACGCTGTGGTTTCTTATTTACTGATTTGGTTTCGAGAAGGAACATTCTCTGCACGATACATTTACTTGAGTGACATTTCGAGCAGTTTAATTATCGTCACGTGTCAAACGTGATACTAAGCAATACCCACGTACAGTGGTGTGAAAAAGTGTTTGCCCCCTTGCTCATTTCAGTTTTCTTTTTTTGCGTGTTTGTCACACTTAAGTGTTTGGGAACATCAAACCAATTTAAATAGTAGTCAAAGACAACACAAGTAAACACAAAATGCAATTTGTAAATGAAAAAGTGATTGTCCCCTAAACCTAATAACTTGTTGGGCCACCCTTAGCAGCCACAACTGCAATCAAGCGTTTGGGATAACTTACAATAAGTCTTTTACAGCGTTCTGGAGGAATTTTGACCCACTCATCTTTGCAGAATTGTTCTAATTCAGTTACATTAGAGAGTTTTCGAGCATTAACCACAGCATCTCAATAGGACTCAGGTCAGGACTTTGACTAGGCCACTCCAAAGCTTCAAAGTCTTTATTTTGCTTTTCTTCAGCCATTCAGAGGTGGACTTGCTGGTCTGTTTTGGATCATTGTCCTGCTGCAGAACCCAAGTTCGTTTTAGCTTGAGGTCACGAACAGATGGCCGGACATTCTCCTTCAGGATTGTTGGCAATTTAAATTTTTAATACTACAATGTAAAATTCTTCCAGATAGGCACCTCTCTCAACATTCCTTTCTCAT
>JAUZSV010418956.1:0-10876 GCA_034780495.1 Parotocinclus cesarpintoi
TTTGTTTCAGTATTTTAGGATTTGGTCCGAATAAGTGCCTGGTCCCATTAACCGGTGGTCCAATTAACCGGATTCGACTGTATTTTGGACCTATATTATACAGTGTACCAAATAACACTTGCCACTAAGGTTATTTAAATAATCCAAAAGTACAAGACAGAAATGCCAGAATTTTAAGAAATAAATGTTTAAAATACTTATCAGGAATTGTGTCAGTGATGAAAGCAGTATCTCTTTGGTTGATTGATGAACTAATGACAATATGTAATTTTGATCATTTTAGATCATTAGAACATTGTATCATTAGTGGTGGCTAGATCCATGACAGGAGCAAGGTCATAACTATACATCATACATACTGTCACTAAGGGCAATTTTAAATGTGAACCTGAAAAACCAACAAGGCCAAAAAGAAAACATACAAACTCAAACCAGGCAGCATCCAGGGGCAGGAAAGAATCAGGGATCTCGTGAGTTTTGAGCTGACGGCACTAACCACTTGCACCACAGCACTGCCCATATGACCATATCAAGTAATTAACCTAATTTTTCCCCATAATATTCTTAAGTTACTGTATTTCTCCATTATTTTAGATGAACTTTCCTAAGCAGGTTATTCACCTTTGTTCTAACCAGAATTAAAACCAGTAATCCAGTCTGAGCTGTAACCCTTCCTGAAGATGGGAGAAACTTTCACTTTTAAATACAGCTTTTATACCATTTCAGACTGTGTAAACCTCATTGATAATGATTACACGTGATGGTTCTTAGTGTTTTGCATAAAAACCTTATTCATTGGGATATTGGCAATGTAGTTCTTGTGAGCAGTGTATTTAGGGGGAAATATAAGCAAGCAAAAACCTAATAAACATGCAAAAACTAAAAAGATTTTCATTGTTTAAAAGCCCTAACCTTTAGTGCTACAAAAAATGTAAAACTTCCACAGTGCAGCAGACACAGGTTTAAGTTTGTGTGTTGTACACTGTTCTTCGATTTTATTCTGCTAATTAGTTTGCATCTCCGCCTACAGTTTTTGAGAACTTGACACAGGCCAAAATGTCAAGAGAAGTGTGCTTGTTAAAAAATTGATTCATTACCTTGCTATACTTGTTTTTCTGCAAAAATGTTTCCATAGTCTTAACATTTCGAAAAGCAAAAAAAATGGATTGCCTGGACCTGGGTGAGGACACCGGTCAGATCAATTTATAACACTTATAAAATAATAATAATAATAATCCCATTCTTTTCCAATTTCCTGACTATAGTGATGGCACTAAGGAAAGATCAAAGCGCACTGTAGAAAACACTTCTCTGCATTTCGACAAACTATTTCACATAAAATCCTTATACTTTCACCTGGAAACTCCAGTAAAACCTGTGCCCTGCCAGAATCGAGCAGGTCTCGGACCCATGCCACGTCATAACCGACAGGGGCTCAGACCAAGCTCCAATCTCTGTTTATCATGCCATCAAATGCAAATGCAGTTTTTAAACACCAGAGGGCACAATCATAAATGTTCCCAGGGGGGTATATTCTGTTCTGCTTATGTGATTTTAATTTATGATAGCACTTGCTTATTTAAATTTGGTGAAACTGTTTTTGTTTAATTGTAGGGGACTAAAGTTTTTTGTTCAAAACTTATTCATAACATTTACATTGTAATGGGTGGTTTACACCTCAGAAATAAAAAAGCAATGTCTTTAAATGTCTTATTGTAAGAAAATCAAATGGCAAACTCACTATTGTGGAGTGAACTGAATTATGAGTACATTGTTTACACTCCTAGTAAGCAAGTTAGCAAAATCTTTTGTCAGTACTGTTAACATTTAGCAGACACCCTTATTCAGAGCAACAACATTTCATTCAAAATGAAAGCATGGCATATTTGAAGAATTTATTGTTTCCGTAAATCCAGAACTTCATGAACACAACATTTAGAATTCTAACAGAACAATACTAATGGAACATTTTTGTTACTAATAAAAAATGATTTGGCTTGGTAGGGCTGGAGCATAACTAGTGGAGCAAGAGAACTGAATGAAGAAATTAGAAAACTTGTAAATAACCAAAACAAAATTATAAAAACAAAAATCCTTTCACAGTAGGTGATAAAGAAAAATTCCATGAGGCGCACGCATATTCTAAACCAAATCCCATTAATGGGATCATCTCCAATATTATTATTGACCACAATAAAAAAATAATTACAAGTTTAAAAAGGGCCAGAACTCAAGCAGCAGTGACGGAGGCTGAATGAGTTTGAGCAGGGAGAGTGAGAGAGCTGGTTAGTCTTATGCAGAGAGGTCGCTCTTATTGAATCGCTCTTGATCGTACACCTCGGCCACAACCTTGCGACCTGCAAACCACCGGTTGTTCAGGGCTTGGATGGCCTTGTTCATTTCCTCAGCGCCAGCAAACTCGACAAAGATCTTGACGACGACCTCGGCATCGTCCTCCTCACCCTGTCGTTCCTGGTAGATGATGACTCTGTTCACGGCGCCAAATTTTCCACATTCCTCAGTCACTTCCCCCTCCAGGTCATCATCAATGTCCTCAGGGCCAACCATGTTGCGCAACACCATCACAGTAGACTGCAGATAAGAAACAACAGAGGAGTTAGAAAAGCACTGGGTCTCATAGTAGTGTATGGTTAGGTTGGGGGGAAATAATTTTTCGATGCATCGAGATTCTGACGTTAACGATTCTAAATCGATTACCAAATGCCAATAATCGATAATCGAGCACACTTGCATCTGAAAATGTAGACCAGCTTCTGTTCTTACACAAGAACTAAAACATTAGCATCACTAACTGAGCTCTGTAACATCTATTTTGAGTTTAATATTCTTGAAGTATTCGTTTTTGCTTTCTTTGCGTTTTCTCACTTTTGACTTTTGGACCAGATTTGACAGTGGGGCAGGATATAGGCAATCATTGGCTTCTGGAGTTAGGCCCCGCCCACCAGCTGATTCTACAGAGACCACTACGTCAGAAAAAGCACGAAAGTCTTTTACTCCGATTGGAAAATGGTCGAGAATAAACACAGGGAAGATAGTTAAAACTATGATCTCTTTTAGTATTGCACAGTTCAACATATAGGCTTACAGTCACACTACTCATTTGTTACCCTAGGTGATATTTTGATAACGTAATATTAAGACTTGATGTTAATATCAAAACAACCAGCAACAGGCATTCATTAAATAATTTTATATAGCTATATTAGTATATTTTATTTTAATTCAGATTTTAAGTTTATTGTAAAGCTGCCAAAACATTACATAGTTTAGCCTAAACGTTGTTTTATGCAACTATGTATAAATGTTCTACGTTAGGACATTGTCAGAACAGAACCTTCATTTCACAAAGCGACTGAGCTACGTAACGTTAACTAAACTGAGGTAAGTCAAGTTAACACTATCTAGATTAACCAGTTAGCAGTCTGACTAATTAAAAGCCTCATTATTAAAAGGCATAATCTTTCAAACTAGCTGATATGAGAAAGCATAAACAGTGTTTATTCCTGACCATTTTCCAATCGGGGTAAAAGAGTGGCGTTTTTTCGCTGACGTAGCAGGCTCTGCAGAATGAACTGGTGGGCGGGGCTAAACTCCAGCAGCCAATGATTGCCTGGATCCCTCCCCCTGTCAAATCTGGTCCAAAAGTCAAAAGAGAAACTTTTTGACGTGAAAGCGAGAATGAGAGAAGCGCAACGGAGAAAAGGCGTAAAGAAAGCGAAAACGGATACTACAAGAATATTAAACTCAAAATACACGATTACAAACAGAAATATTCTGGTCACAAACCGGTTTTTATTACAAAATGTTATTTTTTTGTTACGAATTCAGTTTTCTCCCCTCAATTTTAGGACCTATTTTGACGCCATAGATTTGTTTGTAATCACATGGTAAAGAAAAAAAAACTGTATAGTAAAAAACGAATTGAGATGAATCGATAATCATTGCCTTCTGAATCATAATCGAATCGTGAGGTGCATTGAGATTCCTACTCCCAATGGTTAGTGTTATATCACACAATTAAACATTATTAATCATCACTAAAATCTCTACTAAGTACATAAACAGTTCTGTCAGAAGGTTACTTTGCCTCCGCATAACTATGATAAGAATGGTAAATGCACGGTTTCATGTCAGGATTGTTTTACATTAGTAATAAATACATGATTTACACATAAATAAGTTTTGACTAAAATAACATGAACAGTGATGTTCACAGATCACTTGTCTCTGAAGATTGTGACTCCATACATCCTACATTTCGTGGTGCAGCACAGTGAGAAAAATGAGCAGCGGATTTAATTACGTTGAATTTTTTATTACCAATAAAATTTGTTTAATGTTCTTCACACTTTCTCACTTCCTCACATGCCCCTGACAGGCCCCTTAATTCTGATATCTTACTCATGGTGCAAGCTGATTTTTTCCATTCCTGAAGATAAAGTCAAGTTTGGTGACTCAAACAAGTTTGAAACAAGAAGTTCTGTTGATGTTCCATCATGTGATTCTGACTAGGGGTTTGCAAGATGCATCGTCTACAGTAATATCTGAACTCTTATTCTAATGACGTGCAAGCCAATATGATCAAGTATGTCACTCCCTCTGCAAAAACACGCCTTAAAAGTTTATCTATTCAATGCATCATGTTGCTAGGTAGGATAGACTACTGCGCATGAGAGCAGTGTGCTAGCACCACAAATCAACTACTATTTAAAAAAAACCAAAAAAAAAACCCATGGCTTTAGTGAAAAATGAGTGAACAAATATGGAGGTGGTTTGGCATTGAGAAAAATGCACTATGTCGTAAACCGAATCATTAAAGACAGCTCAACATAAAGCTGATTTCATCATCAGCAAACTAACCACTGCACAGATTAGGAAGATGATGACAGGCTTAACCAGTCACAGTACCAGCACAAAAACCCACTCAGCAAACCATAGCAAAATCATTCTGCAATAAAATGGCATCAATGATATGGCGTAAGACAGTGGCAACTTTTAAATACTTTACAAATATACTGCATAGCATCATCAAAAAAATATTGAAAAAAAGAAGATTTAAGAAAATTAGTGGATATTTCATAAGGTGATCTTTCACTGTGAAATATTCCCCAATTTTTGTTAGCAGTATATTGTCGTCAATACTTTACACCTCTAATTGGAACATCAAATTATATTCCATTAGGGTACTGATCCTTTCAATAAGTGTATAAATTATACAAGTCTCAAACTGAGTGAGTGAGATGCAGCTTCTCTACAATCGAACTGTTATGTGCATTAAATATTCTACTTAAAATAGCCTACACAAGTTTGTGTGCACCAACAGTAACAATACAGTGTTCCCTCGGTTCACCTTTCGCGGACTTGGTGCATCACGGGTTTTCAAAAAAAAAAAATGTAAAGGAAAAAATATCGCAGATTTTCGCTATTTCGCAGAACTTTAACATTAAAACTCAGAATTTATAAAAATATATTTAAAATATTTATTCTAACAATAAAGGAATGTTCTAAATCATAAAATATAACGATTTAAAGTACATAGGGCATTTACTCAGCGGATGAATACTCACCAAAACTAGACTAGACCAGAGCATCGCCCGCCTGTCTCGCTACTTGCCGACATGACAAGTTTTTGTCTGAGGTTTTGTGTTCGCTATTTGTGAAAGTATAATTATAGACTAAATTTATTCAAGTTCTACGATGTCACCCAAACGTTCTGCAAGTTGAACGGCTAAAATAGTGTATAAATACAGTGTTGTTTATTGCAGGTGGTCTTGGAACGTAAACCCCACGATAAACGAGGGAATAGTGTATTTCCTTTTTGCATTATAAACTTACTACATCACAATGTGGTATTAAACTTACTTTCCTTTATGAAATAAAGCACAAATTTGTACCAAGGGACCTGTGCTTATATCCAGTGGTTCCTATAAATTTTGATTAAATTAAAAATATTTTTGTGCTTTCATACTTCCACCTCTTCCAATATAAACTTATATTTTAGCAGCACCTCATCTTACCCCAGAATATTTGACTGTAGGTTTTCCTTCAGTGCTAATGAGCTGCTGCTCCTCGCTTGCACTCTCCTGTTTTACTCTGTCCACCACAACCTCGTCTTTCTCCTGCTGCTTTTCCTCTACCTCCTTCTTAATCTCAGAGAGAGGCTGTTGCTGCTGAGAAGTTGATGTTGGCGTTGCTGTGGAAGTGGCATTAGGTGTAACTGGTGGTGTTGCCAGGACAGGGTTCACCAAGCCTACTTGAGGCACCACAGGAAGCGTCGGCCGAACAGGTGTGACACCTTAGAAAGAGCAAACAAAAAATAATAACCTAAGAGACAGTATAACCACAATGGCAGTTAGGTGAGCATCAGGTAGTTAATACAGTGGTTGCAGGGTCATCATATAGGCTTCATAAAGACATATAAAATAGTTAAATAAAAACACAACAACTGGTATTAAATCATATATTAAAAAAAAAAAAACTGCCACATGAACAGTGCATAGGTCATCTGAGGTGATCAGTATAACTGGAATAAGAACCACAAAACGACAGGGTAGTACTAAATATGGTCTTACCTGTGATTAAGCCTGGGGCCTGAGCTGCCAGCACGGCCTGAGGGAGCCCCATTTGCTGGCTGAGGAGCTGGGCTGGTGTTGCTAAGGAACTTAAGACAGACGCTCCTGCTACAGCCTCCTGCAAGTAACAATACAAAATGGGATGGTAACATTCTAGTTCAAGACACCAAATTCACAGAAATGTGCAACTTTTGGATTCAAAAAGAAGATAATCAGCAGTAGTTTGATAACAAATGAGCAAAGTCAATACCAACGCATGAATCGAAGCATATACACAATACTGACCAAAGGTTGGGACACACCTATTAGCAATCATCATTACAGGTAGGCAGTGTTTAACATCCATCCAACCAAAGCAAGTTTGCTTTAATGACAGAGGACTTCAGAATTATAATATATATCAGTCTTTTAACTCGAGATGGTGCAGCCATAAACAGCAAAGCAACAAATCAGATCTACAAGCTGAGTCTGGAGAGAGCAGAAGTGTGTGTGTGTGTGTGTGTGTGTGTGTGTGTGTGTGTGTGTGTGCGTGCGCGTGTGTGTTTAAAGTGTCTTGTGGGCTTGTGTAGGACTCCCTTCAACATTTGTAACAAGCTGCAAATGGCGTTCATAAGTCTGTGCCCCTGTCCTATTGTGTGTACTACTCATTTGTTTGTCCCATCACTGCCTGTATATTCTCGTTCACCTGTTTTATGTGACCAACATCTGGCTGATCACATGTGTTAGTTGTAATAAATCTCGACATGTACTAAATCAACAAACTCCAAGAATGGAAATGGGATGGAAATTACATCATTTACATTTAAAACACTTTGAGCAAAATTAAAATGACATTTTTTCCATTTGTCATGTTTTGTCAATCAGCAAAGACGTTTGTTATTCTTTAGGTTGGCAAAAAAGGTGATACATAACTAAATATAAAAAACAAAAAAAAAAAACTTGAGCAGTGTATTACTGACAAGTAATAAAAGCCATCCCTAATATTTATGTATGTCCTTTTCAGATCCATCATTTACTGTCAACGGCATTGACAATGTATGAAACAACAGCCGTCTGTGTTAAGTAAGGGTGTAACGATACACTCACAATTCAATTCACAAGACGAAGTTGACCATTTGATTTTCTCATAGTAACCGATTTTATATTCAATAAAAGAAGCGTATCCAAATGCAAGTGCTTGTAAAAAAAATTAATAAATAAATTTTTTTTAAAGTTCACTGCAATTAAAAGTTTAATAACTAGTAATATAAAAAACTAGTGCCATTTTAAACTAAAACCACAAAAACAAGCTCACTAAAAATATATAATAAAATATGAAATCTGCATGCAATACATAGTTTTTGGTGAACCTTCATGCTTTTGCTTCCCTCTTTGGTTAGGCTGAGACCTCTGATTAACGTGTGTGTCAAAACCGCTATGCACAGCTCACAACAATTAGTATTTATTCAAAATTAATATAAAGCGATTACTTCGACGCGATTACTGCAACGATTTCTTGTATGATCCTCTTAATATTCATTTTAAAATATACCCAATTTTTTGTGAACAGTTGTAAATTTCTCCCATTTCCAGTGTAGAACGGAAGATATGCCATATACAATGCATGCATTGTTACACCCCTAGTAGTGAGCCTTAAGTATTCACTAGCTTCTTACCTGGGCTGTGATTTTAGCGGTGGCAGCAGCCGCCGCTACGGCTGCCGCTGGTGGTAAGCCTCCAGGTGTAGTTGGGGTCAGCAGAGGCATAGGAGGGGTCACAGCCTTTCCTACTCTCAGGTACTGACCCCCGAGGTCAAACAGGTTCATAGAGGACACCGCATCTACTGCCGACTGGGCCTTTTCATATTCTATCCACATAACCAGACAAAAAGAAAAACGTTCAGTGTCCAGTGTTCATAATGTCATAACGGCTTTTTTTAGGCATAATACAATGTAGGGGAATTGCCTTTAATTACAAAGACTAATTGTGTCTAAATACAAAAAAATAGGAATGCCTGAAACATTGTTGATCATGCTCAACATTGTGTTACCGAAAAAGTTTTTTTTTTTACATATATTACACAATAAACATCTTACTTCTTACTATGTTTAACCAACTTAATCCATCAGAAGCAGAATCAAAAGCTTAATATATTGGGCTGCTAGGTTTGGTCCATTTTTGTTGCTCATAAGTGAGTAAGTACTTGCACTCACTGTTGTTATTACCATTTAACTTAAAACTAAATTCTAACATTTCTCCTGTACTCCTCTATACAGTGAAAACTCCTAAATTGAAATTGGTTCTGGAAGGTCCAAACTGATTTGCTCAATGTAAAAATAAAATTTCAAAAAAAATTTAAAAAATAAATGTCAAAATAAAATTTCCCCATTATTAACGTACTGTGATTTATCTGTTCCTGAACCCCAAAATATGTAATTAATAATAAAAAGAAATAAAGCAAAAAAAAACGCAATACCATAATATTTAATAAAGAAATGAAATACATGTTTAAAAAGTGAAACTATAGCCTATGAGGCGAGTGCTGGTACAGCTGCACCAAGACTGAGGAAGGGCCTGAAATGGCACCTAAAGACTGATATACATAATATAGTATAAATTAATATACATACATGTATAAAATAATACAATACAGTCGAATCCATTTAATGCGACCAGTCGCTTATTCTGGCCAAATCCTAAAGTACCGTACAGATTCTATTATATACGTGTAATGTTATTAGCTTATTTGGACCCAAATTCCGCTTAATTGGACTAAAGAACATGAGAGCGAATAAGAAAAAGAAGCCACAAGTCGCCGCCAAAGCAGATCAGCGATTTATGGGAGGATTTTTGGGATCCCCAGGAAAATTTATGCTTTTATCAAAGGTCAGGAAATCCGAAAAGTTGTGCTGACAGGAGCAAAACCAGCGGGAGGTGAACACGCCCACCACTTTCTTGATTTTGTTCAAGTGCAGTCTGTCAAGATAACGCGTCAGATCACACTGGATAAGTTCTTCAAACGTTGACTGGAATTTAGTAAGAACTTGCTGAGTACCTATAAATTGTTTTGTAGATTGTTTCGATAAACTCGTTTGCAAATTTATTTTTCATTGAACAAAGTTTGTAAGCAACAGTAGTTCTTTTTTGTACGTTCTCTATACGTGTAAATCGTAAAATAAAGGTTTAATAAACATTTAATGTTACATAGCACGTCCCGTGTTGTAACATAGGGCATGTTCGTTTAATCGGACCAGCCAGTTATTAGGACCAAAATCGACTGTATATTGCAATATGTATCGTATCAGAGCGGTCCTTGATATACAGTAATTGTATCGTTGTATTGTATGGTGATGTGTATTGTTGTATTGTCATTTTCAATACCCACCCGTATTGTAGTGTAACACAGTAAGGACTTTTCTCTCTGTTCTAGGTGAAGGAGAACGGTGTGTCCTATGAGTTTGATTTTTCCCGTGTTTACTGGAACCCTCGCCTGAGCACCGAGCATGAGCGAATAGTCTCTCTTCTCCACCGAGGCGATGTTGTTTTTGATGTGTTCGCTGGGGTCGGACCTTTCGCAGTTTTAGCAGCACGGCGAGGCTGCACAGTCATCGCTAACGACCTCAACCCTGAATCTTTCAAGTGGTTACAACACAACGCCAAGCTCAACAGGGTCGAGTCCAAGCTCACAGCCTTTAATCTGGATGGCAGGGAGTTAATCCGCGGCCCGCTTAAAGAGCGCCTCGCTGACCTGATGAAGGAGTCCGCTAAGATACATGTGATCATGAACCTGCCTGCATTAGCGATCGAGTTCCTGGATGCTTTCAGAGGCTTGCTCAGTCCCGAACTAAGTCCCGAAGCCCCCGGAGAGGCCAACTTACCACAGGTGCACGTCTACGGCTTCTCTAAAGACGACCAGCCTCAGAAGGATGTGTTACAGAGGACTGAGCGCAATTTGGGCATGTCGCTGGAGGGACGGTGTGAGGTGCACATGGTGAGAAATGTAGCGCCCAACAAGGAGATGATGTGTGTGAGTTTCACCATCCCAAAGGAGGCGCTGTATGGAGACGTCTTGAAGCAAGGTGAGTCACGTACTAATAACTGTATAGTATGCCGAAAATGGGAGGAAAAATAGCTTAATATTTCACACGTGCCAGTTGAGGTTCTCTATAGGTGTAGCTTTTATAACGCCTAGGTACACTTATTAAGGAAATAATAGCTGACCAAAAAGAAGCTGATGGGATCAAATGTAACTTTATATACTGCTCACAAAAATTCAAGTAATATCCCATAATTTTTGTGAGCAG
>JAUZSV010418967.1:0-10875 GCA_034780495.1 Parotocinclus cesarpintoi
ACCAGAAGGTCCAGGGTTCAAATCCCACCTCTGCCAAGCTACCACAGTTGGGTCCCTGAGCAAGGCCCTTAAACCACAACTGCTTGAATTGTAAGTAAGACTGTATGATTTATAAGTCGCTCTGCTAAATAACAGAAATGTAATTGTAAACAACAAGGCCGCGTTTCCGTAACTATCATTTCTATGAGACTCTAAAGTTGCAACTCTAATAAAGTTAAATCATATCATGTAGTGTGATTGGGAGAAAGTACAAATAAACAGGTGTTGCAGTTAACTGTGGAGGGTCGGTACTAGAGATGTTTCTTGCTACCAAAATCTATGAAGGTCAGACCGATGATGAAGGATCGATGAAGAAACCTTTGGCAACCTTTCTTTGTGAAAAGTCTACAACGCAGCACGCTCTGTGTTTTTTTACTCAACCTATATATGTATATGTGCATGTATGTATCCTATTAAATCCCAAATCCTATTAAATATGTGTAATGTTATTCGCTTATTTGGACCAAAATTCCACTTAATTGGACCAAAGAACGTGAGAAAAATAAACCACAAGTCGGCACCTAACGGATGCAAAGCGGATCAGCGATTTATGGGAGGATTTTTGGGATCCCAGGAAAATTCATGCTTTTATCCGAGGTCAGGAAATCCGAAAAGTTGTGTTGACAAGAGCAAAGCCAGCGGGAGGTGGTTGGGCGAGATTTATTGTAGGAGTTGCATCAAATCTGGGTTTAATTACACTTGTACATTACATTGTAATTAAACCTAGATTTGATGCAACTCCTACAATGAACCTATAGGACTGTTGGACCTGCAGAAGTAAAACTGGCTTCACCCTATTGTTTATCATTAGTTGTAGACATGGACTGAAGATGTAATTCAGCTATTATTTGTCTGATTGTCATTAGTTCACGTTGCCAATACATGATTTTACAATGATTGTGCCACTATGTATGCATACCATATGTATATTTGCATGTAAGTTGACTTGCTTAATAAAATGTGTAGCGCTAATATATAAGTTGTTTTAAATATTCAGCCGTCTTGCTGCATTATAGCAGTCTGAGCGTTTTGAGAGTTTCATACATATCGGCCAACGGCCATTTCTTATAGCAGGCATTTGGAGAATGGGGTATTATATAGGGTATTTAAACTCTACAGGGTATTATAACTACTACGATATAGGGGCAACTCAAATATGGATGAAAAATAACAAGCCTCACTTACCAAAGTTTCCTGGAAATCGCTCTTGTCGTTGATGTCATCCACCTTGTATGATCCTGACTGGTTGAGGTAGGAATAGTAATCCAGGTTGGTGATTCCTAGACTGCTCCTCTGGTCTGCTGTGGCTCCCTCGATTAACTGCACCATTAAAATCACCATTAAGTGAAGAACAACAAGCTGCATTGTGTTTCCATTACAGTGTAATGCCGTAGTCAGTTTGGTTTAATCGCTTCCTTTCTAATTCAAGATTAAGATTTATTATGGCCTAGATAGTCTTGTTGAACGTCCAAGGAGCTCATGCAGTAAACAGAAGACAGCTCAAGTTTTCCTTTCGGAATTTCACCACAGTTGATTCTTTTTTCTTCAGCGTGCAGACAGGCAGAAAAGCCAGGATGTGAGGGACGAAGGCAACACGAGAACTCCAGGCCCTGGCTCTCACCTGGTAGAAGATGTGGAAGCTTCTCTCTCCTGGGTTCCTCATGACCACGCGTGACTTTTCCAGCAGGAAGTTGGAGATTTTCCCACCGTCTGGTTCACCGCCAGAGCTGAACTGAATCTCAAAGTATTTTCCCTGCAACGGGAGTTAATCACACACAGGCTCACACACTCGCTCACGTTTAGACGCTTAGTTCACTGTAGTTCATTGTCAAGTCTGTGATTCCGTGCCAGAACATGATCGTTCTCCCAACGTTATGGCACCGAATAGCACTCCCCTGTTGGCCTGTGCTCACAATGTGCTAAAACGTTGTTGGCCTGAGCACGCTTACGTCATCACGATACTCCTGTTTGTGGTGGAGAAGACACAGCATAATGGACTTATTACGTAAATACAATGAC
This sequence comes from Parotocinclus cesarpintoi, assembly GCA_034780495.1. Classification (NCBI taxonomy): domain Eukaryota; kingdom Metazoa; phylum Chordata; class Actinopteri; order Siluriformes; family Loricariidae; genus Parotocinclus; species Parotocinclus cesarpintoi. Next base: position 2,059 of record JAUZSV010418967.1, read on the forward strand.
TTTGTGGATTTTAGGAGTCGTTTTGGGTGCGCTGATACGCAGCCCTCTTATGCACCCTATAGATTTTGCGAATATGCGCATATGCAAATATTTTGTGCTGCACGTTTAAGATTTTTACCCACCTTCAAGGGTCAAATGTGCTCAGGTACAGTATGTTATAGATAGATATAGTGTGAATTCACCCTGACAAATTTTCAAACATTTTCCTAAACATGGCTGCTCCACATCTACAGCAAGACCAAAACAATCCTACCCTATTACTTTATACTCACCAATCTCTTCGAACATTAAAACTACTGGCATGTGACATTAATACCACTGACAGTGTGATACTCTGGGCATTACTCTTCTGATCTTTGCCAAACACTCATGCAAGTGTTACCTTAGCATGAACGACTTATCTAAACATTGTTTGAGGTCAAGTACACTCCTTTATAACAACCCTCTTCCCTAATGCCTCATTCAGCAGGATAATGAACATTCGTTTGAGGGACACAACCGCAATTTTAAGGTGTTTACAAGGCCTCCAAATTTCCCAGCTCTCAATCTAATCGAACATCTGTGGGATGTGCTGGACAAACAAGTCTGGCCCACGAGGATGACCTACACTATCTACACCTACACTAATATTTTAATGTTTTAATGTTATGGCTGAACAGAAAACATCGTACAACACGAGAGACTTTAGAGGACAGTGTCCAGCCTTGTCTGAGCTGACAAGACACTTTGTTTAGCAATTATTTACAACATTATTGATCATAAGCATCTTTTATGATAAAAACATAAAACATTGAGTCAGCTAGGCTACAAAAACAGAAGCAACTGGTCTATCTGCTAGATAGCTGAAGCTTGGGGGAAAAAAAACAATGACTGGTCTGATAAAGCTCCAGAAATTTAAAAGGTTTGGTCCAAATTGGATGGGTTGGATTGGATCCATGGACACAAACTTGGGTCAGCAGTTTAATCAGCTGGTATATAGCTGCCATATTGGAATGGGGAATAATTTCTTTGCATACAACCGACCATCTACAACCAAATACTCATGTTTTGAATCCTAAGTATTGTTGCAGACCATGTGTACCCCTTTATGGCCCCATTCTTAAATGGGCCTTGTAACTCTGAAGCCACCCAAGGTGGAACCCTGTAACTCACACGCCCTTGTCCTTAAGGATCAAGATTCTCGGTCTGTTCTCTGTCAGAGCCTCGGTCTGATCCTTATATTATCAGCTGCTGGGCCTTTTTGGACAATAGCCGCACACCAGACAGTTGTCTCTACAACAGCAGACTCTGTACGACTTTGAGTCACAACATTTGAGAGGTTTGAAAGATGGTCTACGTCGTGTGACCCATAGCAACACTGCAAATTCAGCATTTACAACAGCTCATACATCACCTTGAGCTCTGGCTGTGCAGCCTAGAAGTTACCCTGTCCCCCTTCTCATATCTAGTTCCAGGCACAGCTTTACCTGGCCCTGCATCATATGCATCATGCCAGAAAGTGCAGAGCTGGTCATTACAGAAGTGGCTTTTCTTTTGATCTGATTTTGTCTCTTTCTATTTTCACTGGAAGCTTGTCCTGTTTTCTTTGGTCCTCAAATTGTTCTGAGAGCCTCTCAGCTTAGATTCGGTAAACCACACGGACTTAGGAGTCTTTTTTTCCCCCCAATAAAGCCAACGCGAGAGCTTACGAATCGGCTCGAGTTGTTGTTCCTCAACGTTTTGGCGTTTCCAAAAGCTTCCAGGAGAGGGTTGGACTGCAGAATGATGTCCTTGACGTGCTGTGGAGAAAAAAAGGAGAGAGGGAGAGAGAAATATTTTGTCAGCCATACGCCTGGAGTCGTCGCGGGACACGTTTTAACACAGACGCACACACTCCGAGCGGTCGCCTGGATCCCATTATTAGCAGTAACTCAAGTGTATCAGACAGGAGCACATGCATTTTCAATCAGCATGCCAATAGTGAGACATGCCGTTTGCACAGACGTTGTGTGGTACCGTTTCTGAGGAGCCCATGAACTCCATGAACTCCTGAGTTTTCTGACAAAAAAAACGGAATGGAATACAGGAAGCAGTTCTCAATCCAGAAAATACCAACCAGTATTAGAGGAAAGGACAGAAATGTAATACGATTATTTAACCACAGGTTAATAGATTCTGTTAGAATGATTGTACAGTACTCTATTGTATTACTAATCCCAACAGTGGTGTCACACAGCAAAGTGTTGAAGTTTGTTACTACAGTGCAATGTGACTTAGAGTCAGCCCCATACACAGCGGGGCCAAAAATGTTTAGTCAGCCACTGATTGTGATTGAAGTTCTCATACTTTGAAAGATGAGAAAGGTTTTTGTCATTTTTATCATAGCTACAATTCAACTATGAGAGACAACAGGAGAAATAAAAACCAGGAAATCACATTGTAGGATTTTGAAAAAGAATTTATTATTAAATTATTTGGTAAATAACAAAAGTTTGGCTTCATATTTTGTAACATAACCTTTCCTGTAAGTCTTCACCAGATTTGCACACACCCTAGCTGCTATTTGCCCGTGTAGTTCTGGGATTTTTTGCTCACCATTCTCATGATCATTTTGAAATCCCCAGATGGAGGGAGATTACCAATGGTCTTGTATGTCTTCCATTTTACTCTTCCCAGCCTGGTGCAGGTCTACAATTTTCTCCCTGGTGTCCTTCCACAGCTCTTTGGTCTTGGCCGTGGTTGAGTTTGGAGTCTGGCTGTTTGAGGCTGTGGACAGGTGTCTTTTATACTGATAACGAGGTCAAACAGGAGCCATTATCACAGGTAACGAGTGGAGGACAGAAGAAGTTGCAGGTCTGTGAGAGCCAGAAATCTTGCTTGTTTGTGGGTGACCGAATACTTATTTATTCACCACAATTTACAAATAAATAATTTAAAAATCCTACAATGTGATTTCCTGTATTTTTTTTCTCATTTCGTCTCTCATAGTTGAAGCGTAGCTATGATGATCTCATCTTTCTGAACAGGAGAACTTGTACAATCAGTGGCTGACTAAATACTTTTTGCCCCCACTGTAACTGAGAAACAAAGTCAGATGACTTTTGACAAGGTAGAACCCTGGATGTCACTTCACCAGAAGCAGCATATAAACCAGAGAGGCTCGGCACTGGGGACCAGTACCCTAGTTACTGAACCCCTATCATTCATATTCCACTTACGGTGAGTATCTCAGGTATAGGGCGCTGAAAGTCTAAAAGTCCACCATTAGATTCGATTAAGCCATTGTTTTAGCAAAAGCATAACACCATATGCATTTATTCCTCTGACTTTTTAATAAAAAACATATTATGCATGAGAAATAGCAGCATCTGGCAACTTCACTGGGATGCCAAGTTGACCTTTCAACAGTTCTAAGATTCTTGATTAGGACTGGTCTTTTTGGAATGGTGGCAACTTTTAGCCCTTCACTTTTTACGGCGCACTGTCTCAAAGTGAAACATAAAGACAAATATCTAGGAGTCAAAGTGGCTTCAAAATTTTATAATATCTTCCATTATCTAAACCCAATCATAACCAGAGCGAGCCCAGGGTGACAGGGGAAAGAAAAAAAACCTCTAGATTTTCTACGAAAAAAATATTAAACAAAATTACCAAAAATAACACATTTTGAATTCGTAGACGCTAAATACAAAAACTGTAATTTAGAATCTATTAGAATGAAAGAAAATAGAATCAATAAAACTAAATAAAAATACAATATATATTTTAGACTATTTACAATACAGACTATGGCAATTAAAAGACAGAAGACAATATTTTAAAGAGTATAAAAGCAAAGAATATAGAACTATAGAATATAATACAATAACTAAAACAATAAATATTTAATAACAATATTTGGGTCTGTGGTTGCACATGAAGACAAGGGGTGCCCCCAAACCAGGGTTGTTTTTTTTACGTAGATCCCACAATGGAATTTGACCAGGTGTCCAAACTATTAAGGTTTTATTTTATTTTATGTTATTTTATTTTTTTATCCTTGTCACAGGAAAAAAAAAACTGGGGTCGTGGATCAGGCCGTGGGGTTTGAAGTGGGAGCTACAGAGGTTACAAAATGTCATTTGTTGGACTCACCTGTACTTTAGACCCTCCTCCTGATACCCTCGAGATGTAGCTCATAATATATTTGGCTGCCACCGTTTTTCCGGCACCACTCTCACCACTGTGAAACACAGGAAACACTGTAAGGATGCATCATCAGAATGCTCAGCGCGACCCCAACGTCCTTCACCTGAGCCAACAACTGCTCCACAAAGAAACACAATGTTGTTCTTACTATAAACGCTGTGTTTTTGAGCTAGGGAAGCAGAGACAGGCAGAGAGGGCTGTATGGATGCATGTTCAAATGTTCTAGAAATACTGTAGATGCAACATTTACAAACAAAAAAGGAAGAAATCATTTCACAAAGCAACATCGACACAATCTGACGATAAAAAGTGATGCCGAACAACCCCTACACACCATATAGAGTCTACAACCATATTGGAAAAAGGGTTTTAGCCATTTAGTTGTGAGTGTAGATGAACCACACAGACTGACAACATGCCTTTCACTAGTGGTGGGTATTGGAAATGACATCCAAGTTACACTGTACAACACGAGTCGTCTTAATAAATCCCATCACACTGATAATTCAGCGCATAAAGTAATCGTACAGCGACACTCACAGGTGTGTTTGTACATCCAGAGCGACTTACAACTGATAGAACTTCACAATCCAAGCAGTTGTGGGTTAAGGGTCTTGCTAAAGGACCCAACTGTGACAGCTTGGCAGAGGTGGGATTAGAACCGGCACCTTAATCGCTAGGCTACCACAGTCCACAGTTTTGTCTTCCATAAAAAAATCCTGAAAATCGATGTGCGTCCTGAAAACAAATATTGTAATATATTGCTGTAACCATTTTGGAGCACAGCTCTATAACAAAATTGTGAATAATGTAAATAATTGTGATAAATGCAACAAGATTGAGGGTGGGTCCTTTCTGTGTGGAGTCTGCATGTCCTCCCTGTGTCTGCATGGGTTTACTCCGGGTACTCCGGTTAGCCCGTGACCTTGTAATAAGCGGAAGATAATGAATGGATGGTAAAAACAATAAAACTGAGGTGATCAACAGGATTAAATATTGTAATAGTTTAACAGCTCTAATACGTTTTGATCCATTTTTATGCACCCGGCTACCACAAATTAAACAAATCAATTAATGAAATACCACCTAAAATGCAGTGGGCATTACTACAGGAATATCTGCTGCGTACACATTCTTCATTACTTTAGTGATCAGCGGGAGCGGCCTCAAGTTAACTGGTTACTGAAAAACCTACTTTCTCTACTTTCTGCCCCAGCAAAAGCAAGCCAAGTCTTTGGAATATGGAAGGAAACCAAAGGCAACCCCACACAGGTACGGGGAGAACACACGGGTCCGAAGGTGGGAACTTAAAGCCAGGTTTCTGGAGTAAGGTGACAGCGCTAACCACCGTGCCACCCCCGCCGCCCCTTCCGTCGATGTGCACCAGTGAAAAACGGCAGGCCAAAAAAAAAAAACAAAAGCCAAATGCTGGTGTTCGAATGAGGGACGTTACCACATCAAGCCAATTATCTACAGTTTCCACCGCAGAGCGCTCAAACGCACACAGCTCAAATCTACAGCACCAGCTTTCCAGGAAGCCACGAGGCGTCATTGTCTAAAACAATGCACTCCATGGCTGCTTTATTAGGGCTGGACCCTCGTGTGCCTTGCCAGATCTACCCTGCTCCAACCTGGAATCGATTCGCTGAGGTCTGGAAACCTTCCACAGAGATTTTGGTCCATATTGGTACGATCCTACGTCACACAGCTACTGCAGGTTTGTCAGCTACACATCTATGATGTAAATATGCCCCAAACGGTCTAACATACGTCCAGTATTGAAAACACAGACATCATTCGTTTTTACAGAATGTCCTAGATCAAACCCTGTACCTATCATATAGCGTCTGCATCTGTCTGATGCAGGTTTTCCACTCTGAAGAAAACGTCCCTGCATGTCTGTAAGTAATAGAGCCTCTGGCAGGCTGCCGTCTTCTCTCATTTCACACAAAACGGCTACGGTTTGAATCAGGGGACTATTTTTATTCCTGGTTCGGGGTAGTTCCCCATTGTATGTTGTAATTACGCAGCCGAACACATTGTTCGCATTCTGCCTGGATAAGAATGGCCAAATATGGGAATAGAGAACACAGGAGAAAGATCAAGATGGCCCGTGCTTCCTGTGGACGGCGTCGGCTTCATTCAGCGTGCTGTGATAAAACAATGAGCACTTAGCCAAAACATCTGATGCTCGATGCAGGTTTTGTACTCGTAAACAAAACGGGGCGTCCAGTCTTGCCTATGGTGCCAAAGTCCATGTGGTAGGATGATAATGAGGTGATGAGGTATCACCGATCTATGGGAATGCTCTCAATTCTCTGAGAAACCGCTCATTTCCGTTCTAAATGGCTTCCTCTACTTGGAAAAAAAGGCACTTGAAACAGGTCTCCAGCTTCCGTGGTCATTGTGTGCACAAAACAATAGCAGCCTAAGCTATAGCTGGTCAGCATGGTTAGGCATGAGGGATATCAGAAGACTAAGCCAAAAAGCTAACAAAAGCATCTTGATTCAATTTTTAAAAAACCTTACATTTACATTATGACACATGGCTCGGGTCGGTTCTTGCCTCTTGACTGTGTTAACTTCTGGTTCTCTCCCTTTAGCTATGTTGCTATAGTAGTGCTGCCGGAGCTTCATGCTGCACATGGCATTAGTGATTAATAATTAACTCTGTGCTTCTAATCCATAAGTAACTACATTTTCTCTTTTCTCTCTGAGCTGATGTTCCGGTACCAGTTCCAGCACCACACACTTAGATGTTCCTCCACCTCAGCATCCCCTATACTGGTCTTAATCATCAGAACCCGGTCACACCAGAGTGCAGGAACTCCCTCCATCATTTAGTCACTAGGAGACGATGTGCCTCCAAGGACCTCCCACTGAGGACTGATTTTCAAATCTATTTTGTTAAAAATCTATTTTGTTACTTATTTCATTACTAACTTCAATCTAAATTGTATTACTTACCTAATTTTACTATGACTTTAATATACTTTTAAGTATTTACTTAATTAACATCTAGGACATCCATGGAGGTCGGGTCCCTTTTTAAACCTTGGTCCTCCCAAGGTTTCTTCCTTTTACTTCCAGGGATTTTCCTGGCCACTGTTACCCTAGGCTTGCTCAACTTGGGATTGGGCTTTTAAGATCATATAAGATTGTAAAGCTGTTTTGAGACAATGCTCCGTTATAAAAAGCCTCATAGAAATAAGTTTTAGTTAACTTACAGGAACAACGTAGTACAACAACAGCGTAGGAACTCCATATTAAAATGGACCACTGGAGTCGAGAAGTCAACCACAAAAACCTGCAGGATCTCCCAGACGCTCCATTATAAAATGAAAATGAAGTCAGTTAACAATCGCAGGCCATGTGAAACGCCTCATTTCGCGGCTATCTTTAATGGTATCGATAGAGCAGAAAAAGCCGTCCAGACCTCTAAATGCCTGAGCTGCACTTCATGAAGGGGGGTTTTGTGTTGTGCGTTAATCCCACTTCCAGACCCATTTTAAATGGTGAAACTGTGCTGTCAGCCGTGCACTGGGCAAACAAACGACAGCAAAACGCTGAAACACGAGACATTTGACATGATGTAAGCAGTGCAAATACAACCCAAGCATCAGCTGACCACACTGGCCAACAAACAGCACAAACCCAGGACCATTTTCTCTCTCTCTCTCTCACTGTGTGGAAACTGGGCTTGGAATATAAAATGTTTATGGCACAAATCTTGACTATTTTGTTTTTAAATTTAATGATACAGTATCTGCTCACAGCACGAGCAGCAGTTAGGAATACTTCCAGAAGATTTGAATAGAACTGTTAAGCTTACGTCTTAAAAAAAAGAGATGCACTGAAATAGACGTTTTTAAAACAGCTAAAACCACCAAAAATCTTTTCTTCCCGTATTATATTTATATGCAATTATATTAAATATTATTTCGACATATAGCCATTTCATTGAATGACATGTGGGTCGTGGATTGGGGTGGGGCGGGGGTGGGGAGTGTCTATCCAAAATTACACACTCACGTACGATCACTTAAACAAAAATAGCCTTTTAAAATGCTGGTTAAAAATACAGTAAGGTGCCAACCTGGTTCTCTCGATTTTTTTTTTTTACAAATTTTTACTGTTTTATTTAACATTAAATCAGCATAAATAGGTATTAATGAGAGGTACCAAGAGTAAACCTACAGAGACACTGGGAGGTCATGCAAGCACACGGGCAAAAGGCGAAAATCGGGATAAATAGTTTTGCTTCCACATTGTCGACATTGCCATACTTGATCTGGAAACCACATTCTCAACTATGCTGTCATTTTTGACGTTTCTGCTTTTTAAGTGATTTCACTTTTTGATTTTGCCACTTGATTGATCAATTCATTTACTTTCATATCCACTTAATCTGGCAACATCTATAACGTTGATCAGTCCATACTTACAGTATCAAGTGCATAAACCTCTGAAGTTCAATTCAATTCAATTCAAGTTTATTTCTATAGCGCTTTTTACAATGGAGCATTGTCTCTAAGCAGCTTCACAATATTACACCGTCTTAAAAAAGCTAATCCCAAGTTGAGCAAGCCTAGGGCAACAGTGGCAAGGCAAAACTAAAATGGTAGGAAGAAACCTTGGGAGGACCAAGAC
>JAUZSV010418978.1:0-18603 GCA_034780495.1 Parotocinclus cesarpintoi
CTGCGGGAATGAGTGAGAGGAAAGCCGCGTCGTTACCAGTGATAAGAAGCTGATTCTGAACAAAAGTTGAGCACGTTGTAGCGCATATTTAGTCAATGACATGTACACACAACAGTATATATTTGATCACTTATTTTTTTTTACATTATAGGGGAAGCTGAGCTTCCCTTGCAGTCTTAGAGCAGTCGCCACTGACATACATGTATAGACTACTGTATGGGGGCAGACACCGAATTTAATGTAGCTATGAGCCATGAGCTATGATTACCTTGCTGCAGGGTGCCTGACTTTTTTTAAAAATTATTATTATTTACTATTTGCTGATGTCCTTTACTCTATGTGAAAATCCAAAAGAAACTAAAGCTTTTGGACAGATGTTGGGGCATTATGGGAAATGTAATGTAATGTAAACACATGGCCCAGGAAAATGGGTCTGATGATGACAAACTGAAAAAAGATCAATTTGTCGAGTGTCTTGCTGTCTTTTGGATTCAAAAATGTTAATCAGCAACGTAATAGGTAATAATTAACAGATTATTATTGTTCACCAAATTAAGAGTAGTAATATTTGGTCACAATAACTGATAAATGTAAAACAAAGTAAGTTGGGTATGTGGGTGCCAGCTCTGGTATGGCTAGACACTGCACAGATGCAATTTGCCAAATAATCTTTGAGTGATTGCAAAAGGGGAGGCACAGTGGCTCGGTAGGTAGCACCGCTGCCTCACAGCAAGAAGGTCCCGTGTTCAATCCCAGGGTGGAGTGGCATGGGTCCTTTCTGTGTAGAGTCTGCATGTCCTCCCTGTGTCTGTGTGGGTTTACTCTGGGTACTCCTCCCACAGTCGAAAGACATACGTTTTAAGTGGTGTATCTAAAGTGGCCCTTAGTGTGTGACTGCGTGTGTGTGTGTGTGTGTGTGTGTGTGTGTGTGTGTGTGTGTGTGCGCGCCCTATGATGGATTGGTGTCCCATCTAGGGTTGTTCCTGCCCTTGTGCCCAGAGTTGCCGGGTGGGCACTGGCTTGTTCGCGACCCTGTGTGGATTAATTGGAAGATGAATTAATGAATGATTGCAACAGGCAATGTGGTAGATGGATACAGGGTGCATGGCATGGTCCTCAATGTCCACCAAATGCTGCTGTAAGGAATGTCAAGAGCCTGAGAAACTGGACAGGACCAGGGGAGAACAATGGCGGAAATTTTCATCTGTCAACTTTACATTTTTGCTGAATTTTTCCAGTTAAATGACTGGGTACAAATTGTCCTTGTGATTTGAAATAAACTATAACCCTATTGTATGGTATTTCTCTGGAGACATGTTAACTGTTTTTCAACTTGGTACAGTGTTACCATATCCTCTCCTTGGTTTTCCACTTTTTTTCTGTTTCTTTTGTTTTCTCCTCTCTGAAGTATATCTGTGTATTATGGTTCTTTCTCTTCCCTGCAGATGGAGGTAGTGAGTACATTCAAGAGAAGTGGTTCGTTTCAGGGTGCAGTGAGACGGCGTTCCTCTGTACTCAGCCAGCTCCATGACGTAACCAATATTTCTACCCCCACTCACGTAGTTCTCTCCACTGCCAATGCAAGCGTCGCCCCCGGGAGTGAGTCCCCCCGCTTTCCCTGTGACAGACACTTATACACAGAAACATAAGCACATTGTACACACACACACTCACACCCATTACTGTTGACAAAGAACACTGGACAACGTTTCAGAAATTCTCACCAGCACGCATGCTCACCCGCACACACACACATTGCATCGGGAGTGCAGGATCGTGTCTATTTGCTGTGTTTTTTATTGTAAGATGGTTTCTGTGAGTGCGTGGCTCTATGCAAGCTGGCCTGTGTGGATTGCTGTTTGCGTGTGCCTCCCCCACTGCTCCGCTTTCTGTCTTACTGTGTTTTTCCTTTCCTCTATCGGGGTGTTCTCGATTAGTCTGTACCCTCTGGGCCTAGTAAGCCATTCTCTCTCTCTCTCCCTCCCTGCTTTCATTCGATCAGACCACTTAATAGCATCAGTGCACTCAGGTATATGCCTCATTGACTTTTTCTGACTTGGAGATGTTTGCAATTTTTCCCTCTTAGAGATGTTTCCCTCTTAGAGTTGGGTTACATGCAGATTCCAGCATCCACTCCAGTGATAAGAGGGATCATTGATAATGGAACATTAGTTCAAGCAGCCATCGTAATCCATGCATCTTCTTATCACATTTTCGTATACAGTACATTGAGATATGTACATGTATATAGCCAAAGGTTTGTGGACAACCTTAAATTACGGTTTAATACACTGGTCTTTGTATGTAGTTTGCTCTTTTTTGGATGCTATTCAATTATCTGAGAAGGCTTTCCACTAAATCTTTGACCATCATTTAAAATTGAGGTTAGGCACTGATTTTAGATAAGCCCTGGATAGCTGGTGGCATTCAAATTCATCTCATGGGTGTCACATGGAATGAAGGTTACAATGTTTCAATAAAGATGGTAAAGCATTTATTGATGGACTGTTTTAACAAAAAGTTGTCTAGGTAGAAACCTGGGAAGGTGGTCCACTTCTTTATTATGAACCTGTTAAGAGTGAGTGTGAATGAAATAACAGAAATCACTCATTTTAAGTGGTGATCACAAACACTGGGCCAAAAGGGTAGAGACTTGTCCAAAACATTTGAGGTGACACAGAGAGAAAATGTCAGCACTTGTTTTTTTTGTATGGTTTCTGTTGTCAAGCGTGGTATTCTGTGACAATATCAAGCCAATAGCTTGTCCTGAGATCAAGCATTTAAAATTGTGCTAAACCGCTCTGGCTGTGTGAAGATGGTAAACCTTCGAGTATAAGCCCTCTATAAGTTTTTGCTCTTTCTTTCTTTCGTCCGTTTTTTTTAAATAATGAAGGTTGTATATAAGTACCTTGAGATTTTGTCAACGCTGAATGTTTCTGTGCTTCTTATTTTCCTCCGCAGATTCATCAGTCAGCTCTTTATCTCTCTTCTTTCCTTGTTCTCTTCTCTTGTTTATCAGTCTTCTCTGAATGTTTTTCTGTCTTCAACATTTTGATATAGCCTATGTGTTCTCCTTTCAGGAATTATAGAAATATAAATATATTTGTATATGCTTATAGAGTGTTTTATATATACGCAAGTAAAATGGTGTATTAACATGAGGTAGCATGTTACTGTTTATACATAACAGTTTCTTCTTAAAAGTTGCAGTATAGTGTTAAATGTGAATTTGCAAAGCTTCTCAAAAAATGAGGTGCTTTCAGTTCTCTTGTTTTTGGCCTTTTTTCCTCCATCCCTCCTGTGTTTGCACATGGCTTGGGTTTGGTAGCAGGATAGAAGTGTCTCCCCCACCCCAAGTTGTCTGTTCTGTGTGAGCAGCTTCCATGCTCCATAGCACTATGCGTCCCATTGCATTTCATCTTAATTTGCTAGAAATTTGCAAGTTGTGTGTGAGTGGTATATGCCCTCATATGTCCAAGCCTGCATTCACCCTCTCAGCCTGGCTCCTCAGTTATACACCTGTTTTTCTCTCTGGCTGCATTACGATTCGAATCTCATTATATGCTAACATTTTTCATCCCCCAGGCTATTCCTTCAGAGATCTTGTAAATCATCATGTTTTTATATCGAATTCGAAAACCATACAGATATGTATACACAATATCCTATGCTACAACTGTCAGTTTATAGGTAATAGTGTGAAATAGAGTAAGGTAGCCTAGCGGTTAAGGCACTGGGCTCTGGTCCTGGGTTCAAATCCCACCCCTGCCAAGCTCCCACAGTTGGGTCCTTAAGCAAGGCCCTTAATCCACCATTGCTTGAATTTGTAAGATTGTATATGTTGTAAGTCGCTCTGGATAAGGGTGTCTGCTAAATGCTGTAAATGTAAACATCTGAATTATTTTAAGTAGGCTGAAAAAGACATTGCTCTATCACTAGGGGATATTAATTTATATCCCATACGCCCTCTATTTTTCATACATTTACTGTGTATGGTGATAGTCCATTTCCAATATACTTACACAGTTGGGGAAGTATAAGTAAATAAAAAAATATGTTGAAAAAAATCTATCTACACTTGTAATACTTACTCTTATCTGTGAATGGGGGGGGTGTTATCTTTTTGGTGCTAATTTCGGGAACACAGTTTGCAGTTGAAATTATCGTGGACACTGCAATGTAAAAAATATAGGCGACGTTGTTAGCTTTGTTGGTTCACTGAAGTGACGCTTGACTAACATCAATTAGAGAATGCAAACCATCAGGTGATATCACCTCTAGATCTTTTCATTTGTTCCAACCCTTTGTAAATGAGTTTTCAAAATGCAAGTTCAGCATTTTGTCTGGACTTGATATGAATTCATAAAGTCATCAGGCTGTAGGGTCATTTATTTAATACATGATGAGGTTCTCATTCTCAATAAGTTGTAGTTTTCATCACAGTTTTTTTAAACACTTCCTTTCCTTATTTTGCTCTAAGTACTCAGTATCTGCTTTAATAAACATTATTTAGCCATAATTGATTTGCTGATCACTGTTGGAAAACTATTTGTTGAATGGAACATATTTTGATTTGTTTTAATTTTTAATGATCACGTTTTTCCATCAAGCAGTTTACTTTGAAGGACAGTGTGGGGGAGACAGTGGACTATAATCTGGCATGCTAACATCCAGAGCAAAGAGAAACCATTTAACACCCAGTCTTTGCATTCTTCCATTCCTCTACTGTGGGCATTATACTCGAATGTTTACCTGTATCCATACAAGCAAAGAAAAAAAAAAACAAAGAACAAAAAGAAAACAACAAAAAGTGAACAATATTTAAATTGTTCAAGATTTGCAGGAGGTTTTTGTCTTGCTGACAAACAGGCTCTTTGGAAAAACAGATAAGCACTTAACCAAATGCTTGACCTTTTCTTCCTGTTTGGTTGTTTGGTTGTTGTTTTCTGTTGTTTAAATCTTTGTTTCTTTCTGGTTAATTTAACCTATTTTCATTTGCTGGGTGAGTTTCTGACTGGGTGAGAGGGGTGGGGGAGGTGGGCTGAACCAGCTGCTGGCCACAGCAAAGGAATGTGATCTTATATTGTATATTTTTTTCCGATATATACATAGACATCAGTGAAGCTTGTGTGTATGTGCAATGGCTTCATTTGAATCATCTTTACAGCATGAGCCTGGCTGCCTCATCCTGCATTATCTTTCTTTTCTCTCTTATTATGCACTTTTCTTTTGCTTCTATAACAGAACGAGACAGCTGCACTGGAATGAGCGCATCACTGTATCTGTTGGTTTCATATTGGCTCCTTTACATCTTCGCTCTTCTCCCTGTTATTCAGCCTGCAGTGAATCGCACAAACTCCTGTTTTGACCCATGTGCACCTGTCCATAGTGCTGCATGCCAAATGACGCTCATGTTTCTTTCTCTGCCTGTCTCTCTTACTGTCTCACTGGAATAACTGACCCACACTACTGTGCAAATTAATCTTATACAACTTAGCATGTTCCAGATTGGCACTTTGTGTACACTCACATAACCAGTTAAATCAGACATGCGATATAAAACCCAGTCAGCAGTCTGTTTGTGCTGATTTGATGCCTTAGATTCTCAGTACTGAATACAGTATATTGTTCATGTCCTATGCTTGTCAGCATGTCGTTTTTTTCTGCATTCTGCATAAAAGAAAAGAAGAGACACAAAAGAACTAATAAAAATAAATAAAATAAGGGGCAATACCAACACAATAGAAATAAATGCTGTATGCATGTTAACTTATACCCAAACATATGTAACATTAGCATCCTTGACAAAATATAATATGAAAATGTAGCACACTGTTCCATATTTTGTCAAACATGGAAGTGTCCACTTGTCTTTCAATTAGGAGGTCCTTTAACTGGAGGAATACTACACTGCTCACAGTGTAGTGTATATATAGCCTATTGTCGTACCTCTGACAGTGCAATTAACCATTATACACTACTTCCAAACTACAGAAGACCCCTTATCAGGGTACATTGGTTATGCCTAATATAATTAACTGGTTCAACCAAAACCAAATCAATGAGCTCAAATGGAAACAGGATACCTGATATATGCTCAGTTTCTGCTCATAGTCATAATCATAATCATAATATGATTGTAATATGTCTATTTTTATAGTTCTCTTTCAGAGTTATAAGCAATGGCTGTCTTTAAGACTGTCTGTCACAGGGAGTCAATTTGTCTGTCACAGGATTAGAGGTAAACAGTATGACAAGAAAACGATACGATAGCAAAAGTCACATTTTCCCATTCAGACAGACGTACTAACATTATGGATACGTTCCATGTATCATATTAGTTCAAGTCAATTTATACTGGTTAGTGCTGATGGTTTAACTGGTGAAATCTAATGGTTTGCTGCTAAAACTAGTGGACCAGCATACCGTGTCAAAAACGTATTAAATGCTTTAAGCGGGGTATGTACCCTAAATGGGTTGCTAGCCTATCGTAAGGTTTTGTAGGGGTTACTGTTGCAGCACAGTGGGTCATCAACTAATCTGGCATTCTGTACCACAGACACAGCCCAATTGTGCCTTTGTGATATCACAGGCAGTGAGGTGCTGTGAGGGGCAGTGTGCTAAGAGTTGCACCCAAAATCTTACCAATTCAACTCAGAAAAAATGCTGAAGACAAGGTGAGCCAAATGATCAGACATCAGTTTGTGACAAACCCAAGCTTGTTTATTAGCATTTAGCCAGCCTCCGGGTTACTGATAATTGCAAATTGTTATGAAACATTCCAAGTGAAAACACCCCAGGCAATTACTTCCTAATTACATAGTGTTAATGACAGCCATTGTAGTTAACTGTTTTATTTTAACTAAAGATGTAAATAGTTTTGCATATCACAGTTTCAGTGATAAACACACGACAGCTACATAAAACGTCTGTCCAACACTCTTCTCTTCATTAAAGTTAATTGATTATGCCTGTGCATGCTAAAACATCATGCCACAGTGAATAAAGTGTTGTACATGTGTGATGCAACCACTCGCAATCATTGCTAGAGCCAGTAAGGCAGCGATCATATTTCCTCTTGCGCATAGCAGGTACAGTGCTGGTGCATCCCCCCTCCATCCCAGCAGGTGGAGCCCCATTTAAGCATCTGTATTTGTTCCCCAATCTATTGTTTCAGACTAACCCACCAACTCTTCCCTGACCTTGTCTATGTTTGAATTAATGCATCGCTTTCTTTCTGCCTCTCACTGCTCGTGTCTATGACATTCCTTCTGATTGGTCAGAATACACACAAAGCAAGCATTCGTTTTGTGTTGTGCTGCCACTTGTTTCATTGTCTGAAGCCTGGTGTGATCTGTTTTGAGCTTTTGAGAATGAAAATCCATTGTCTTGACTGTGTGTGACAGTGGTGATCTGACTGGATGAGTCCATTTCCTGCTACCTCGGTTATGTTTGTTTTCTTCATTATATCTCCTTCTTTGAGAAACTCTTAAGATCTGGTTGTGCAGGACATGAGTAAAATCAAATAATGAGTGCCCTAGTTCAGACCAAATAAAAATAAATTAACCATTATGAAATACAAATGTATACAGAGACGCTTTTTAAATGTTTCGAAATATGTCTAATTCCTTTATGGACTCTTTTTAATTCCTACTTGTTAAAAATGAAAACAATTGTCCATTGCAGCAACTTGATCTTGAGCTGTCTATGCATTTTAAGGCATGTGGAGGAAAAAAAAACATCTACCAGGCACAAACTGAGAGATTTCTTTACTCCCACCCTTCTCTTCGACCACACCCTTTGTTTTTTTGTTTGTTTGTTTGCTTTTTATTCCATCTTTCTCTGGCTTCTCTTTCTTCCCCTTCTTACCTTTTCCCTCCTTAACTTTTCCCCTGCATATTATATCCCTCTTTTCTTTTGTCCTTCTCTTCTACATCATCCCATCCTCTCTCTCAGATGCGGGTGGTGAAAGCGTTCCGTAGCTCCCTCTATGATGGCATCGAAAAACCTGAGTCCAGAAACTCCATCCACAACTTCATGGCGCATCCCGAGTTTCTCATCAATGACTTCATGCATAACATCCCGCTGATCGACGACACAGACATTGACGATGAATCAGAGCTATCCAAGCACAACCACCACCATCTTCACCCAGCCTTCCGCAAGCCACCTCCTCCCCCTGTTCAGCGATCCCGCCCTCCACTCCGTCCGTACCGCCAGTACAGTCTGCCAGCCACACCAAATCGCAACAACAATGCTAATCAGAGCGTGCACCACATGACCCAACCAACACAACACACTGACCACTGGACCTTTCACTCCCGACAGATGTGCCCCCTTCTCAGCCTGGAGACCTCACTCTGACTGCCTGCACTCCAGAAGAAGGGTACGTAAAGGACTTCGGATAAAGAGTAGAGCCCAGAGAACCATTGCTTCATTTGCATATCTGTGATGTGATTAGGAGATCTTCTGTGGACTCAGCATTGGTGTGCTCAACCCTCAACCAACTCAAAAACACACAAGGCTCACACCAGTCACCATCAATAAGTCTTATCATTGCCATCCAGTGAAGTCCCATGAGTCCCTCTGTCTTTACAGTTCTACACAAACACCTCCTCCTCTCATCGCTCAGAGTGGAGGCCAGTGTGTTGTGTTACTGTGGCAACTAAGACCAGGGCTAGAAATGTGAACAATGCAGAATCAGATTGGTTATAAAGGATAGATATAATGCAGAGGGAAGATGGGTGTCATGCCAGATGGAACTTTTAATGGTAATTCGTGTTTGTGATGTGTGAATTTCCCGGATGCAAAGGCAAGCAGGAAGAGTAGGGGTCAAATCACACCACTTTAATTGATGTTATTAACATCATTATTATCATAAATAGTTCTAAAGTGTACTATCATCCTTAGCGTTCAGATTATCATCACTCTGTTTGGAAATACAAGTTTGATTACTATGAAAATGAATGCTTTATTGATTAGCGTTAACTCAATTTATTTATTTATTTAATTACTTATTTATTTATTTATTGCTCGTTTGTTCACTCAGCAGCTTTTTTTCATTCTTGCTTTGTCTGTTTATGTGTGTGTGTGTGCGTGTGTGTGTTTGTATTGTGTCTGTTCTGAAAAATAGAAAAAAAAAAAGACAAAACAAAATAAGTACTAACAAAACTATAAATCTAAAGTTACAAGTAATTACATAATAATGCATCTCCGAATAACAAAACATTACTGCCATTCATTTATTTATTCAACTAAATTACATTTATTGAATTTTTGTGTTGCCTATAATTAAGGTCAATTGATAACTCCAATCAAAAGTAAGATTTCTTTAAACCTAATGCCATTTCTATCGTTTCATAGCATTTTAAACATTTAAATGTGTTGCTTGAAATTTGCTACAGGGTACAGGATTTGGGAAGTTAACTGAGAATATTAATTGATAAGTAACAGCTGATGTTGATAATGTTCTGTCATATTGATGAAGGCCCTATGGTCATCTTGTTGATCACAGTGGCTTTACTACATTCGATATAGGATATGGATTTCCATTGTGTTGTGTTTATGACTGTTCATTTAGTTTCATTTGACTTGTTTTGCAGATTACACCAACTAAATGCATTTGCCCTTTAAAGCATTTCCAACATACTTGCTGGCCCTTTAATTTCATCCAGAGTCACCTTTTGTTGGGATATATGGGTAATATTTAATCGTATTTATTTGTCTGATCCAGGCTAGGAAACCCCCATGGTATACTGCCACAATTTTCATCACGTGAATAATATTCTAGAAATGAATGTTGGACAATCTGTGAGACCGATTTCACTTTTGCACATGATCAGGGCTCACTGGTTTGGACCAGCAGTCTGAAAGTGAAACATCCCTGTGGGCACCAGTGAACACTGACAGCACTTTTTTTGCTACAGTTATGTTTTGGTATCTGACAACAAAGAAATGACATGACATACCACAACAAGCATGATGTACCATGAGACATTAGAGATGTCTAGATGTATGTAAATTCCATTAACCTCCCATTGGTATGCGTATCAGCATCCTTGTACTTCATAAGATTCTGGGTTGGCACAACCAAATTCATATTGCTCCTAGTCAGTGCATTGCAATGCAATACAATCATCAAAGGAGTAGGTCCGACACTTATGCAACAGACTGCCCTGTCCACAGCTCTGTGAAATAAGCTTGATAACGTGATGTACATAGGGCTCTCAGAAATCCTTTATCTGTATAGAATACTTTTCTAGAGTGCCCACTTGTCAGCGACTAGCAAATGTCGAAAGCATACAATGCAAGCATGAACACTGGTGGATCATGTTGTTGCATTGCTCAGTGGTGTCTGTGCAGAGCATGTGTTGATAGCTCACCTTGCCATTATTGTTTGACTTCAACTTTGTCTGTTGATGGTCCATTAGCTTTCACTGTGTCTCATAATCAGTAGTTGAACATCCATTTCTCCTTAAGGTCATTGATGTACTGTTGACTGAAAAATGTTCTTCTGAAGTTCCTCGGCCCTTTTTCTTTTAGTGCCAAATAGAGGTTTGGGTTGGTGATGCAGCACTTGTAACTTTCCCATCACCGAATACACTGAATAAAATGGGTTACCCAATTGCAATTAGGACATTTAAGCGAATGCCTACTAAAGTTTCAGAATCTGAGCATAGCACTTACTATTGTAAGATGCCTCCAGCCAGTTCAAACACTATAGAGGTAAATTCCTTAATGGTCATCTAACCATTGAAAGTGTCCATGTTACAAACAGTCCCAGTGGAGTCTTGTACAGTGAGAGCGCTGGTAGGTTTTGAGAAAGCATGGACCCATTTCAATGTACTGACACAGTCAGATCACTATCCCATTGGCCAAAAATTATTAATGACAGTGTGGAACCCATAGCTATGATGTACTTGCCTAATTTAATATCTAATCCTAAACAAAGATACGCTGTACCAAAATAGATGCTATAATTGTTTCTGAACAATGTCAAATCTGAATATCTACGTTGTAGCCCCAAGTCTTATTTAAAGGAAAGGATTATATAATGTCATACATGATATTTGTCCTCTCGACTTCAGCTATTAGCTGCTTTATCCAGGCTAAGAATCCTGATAGTGTTAATGATGTATAGGAAAACAAATAGTCCAAAAAATCATTGTCTGCCTTTTTTCCATTTTGTTGTATGAAGTTCACTTAAGATAAGGTGAAAACTTCAAATGTTAAGAGTATATAATATAATATTTAAAATATACAACAAATATTGTACAACTGCACCACCGCTGTACAGTTTTGCCAAAATGTGCACATGTGCATCTTTTGTTTACAATTTAGGGACATTTTCTTTTGTTCTTTATGTTTCTTTCTCTCTCCTTATTTTAATTTAGCTTTTTTGTAAAAAAAGAATTAAATTAACATCTTGTACATTATTATGATTATTATTATGATTATATGAATATTATTGTTTTTTTTCCAGCAGTGCTCTTTTAACTGATGGGAAAAAAAACTTACAGTTGCACATTCTCCCTAGCATACAATTACTGCGCTACAATGAAGAAAAAAGACAAAAAAAAAGAAGAGTAAAAAATCCAGATTATTAAATATATAAATAATTACCTGCCTGTTACTTAAGAGAAAAATATCTATATATGATGAAAGAACACACCTGTATACTGTAGACTAAACTGTATGGAATTAAGAATTTACTGGGAAAATAAGTCAACACTTTTTGTCTGTATAAAAACAAAGTATTCTACAATAATAACTTTGACCAGTGTCTGTGGCTGTGTTTCATTTGTGTGGCTGTGCTTATTTCTTTCAAATGAGAATAACATGCATGATCAAGACCTTCTACCAAGTGGATCAAAGAAGCCGCAACATTCTTGGACAACGTAAAAGATAATTCGTTGAATTATACTAAGAAATCCTTAAGTTGTTTTGCGGTAAGAGCCAGGTGCTGAAAATGGCAAGATCTAAAGTCCTGGGTTCAAATCCTGAGTGGGGATTGTAACACAAAGGTTAGGCCAGACTTTTTTTTATTTGTGAGGACTATGTGGAATCAATACAAGGAAGGAGGAAGAAATAAAAAGTAAAATTTTATTTAAAAATAAAATTTATTTAACCTACGAAACAAGCAATAAAAAAAGTCTGGCCTTTTGGTCTATTTGTGGTAATGCTGCCATGAAATGGTGCCCTGTCCGGAGTGTACCACAGACCTGGAAAATCAAAGAGAAAAATCCAGAGTGGTTTTGTCCATAGAATGAAAAAGTCTTACAGTTACCTTCTAGTCCATACAAAGGGGGCTTAAGTCACACCTCCTACTTGCCTAACCTACATAGTGCATTCAAGGTATATAACAGCTGGATGTGCAAACAAAGTTGTTTTTCTCAACTGAAACTTAGGGGAAGAATATGGTCCTATCAGCCAATCAGTATTTCTAATGTGTTGAGTCTATGACTTTTTTTGACCCAGCACACTAGCTCAAAAAGCCCCATGGATTAAAAGTTGTTTTTGACAGGACATGTGTCCATCATCATAGTTTTATATGTTTTTTTTCCATGGAAACTACCGGTAATTTACTCAAGTTATCTAAATATTCTATCATTTCCAATGCAGGAACTGAAGACTGGCTGATGGAACAAGCTTTCTGTTTTACTTTACAACCAAACAATTAGTATAATGTCATGGTGTTCAGTTTTCAAGTTTTAGCAAATTCAGTTTTATAGCAAAAAGTAGTTTACCACAAGGAGGCACCAAGTGAATGATCTTCTCAATTTGATGCTGAAATTGTCAGCCTCTGTTTTCTAAACTGCCAACAATCGATAAGAATGCAAGTACTCTGGAAAAAAACTTTCTCTCCAAAGGATATTACCACCCGAAATGCACTTGAAAGCATGGGTACATACGACTTTTTTCCGTCTTTTTTGAGTCTGAGTTGCTATTAATTGCTATTGGGCAATTAAGCCAAAATTTATTTTAACTGACATAAAGAACCTTTAACAAATCTAATCTTAACAATGTTGATTATTTGCGATTTTGTCTTATTTTTATTCTGTTAATACTTTTAAAAAAAATTATCTTAATGTCTTCAACCATTGTGTGCTTACAAATGCTACGCAATATCTAAAAGATTCAAGAAAGTGGAAAGAAATAATCAATGCCGCATCATACCAAAATCACAAAGAATTTCAATTGGATAAAATATTCAATAAATAAGGATAAGTGTTTCATATGTTTAGCATTTTACAGTACAAACCTGTCAGTGAACTTTGAGAGCAAAAAAACAACAACAACAACATAAATGTAAGGATTTATTAATCGTAATCGAGGTAAAAAAAAATTGATTATTGATTTATGGTCACATTGCCCAGCACTAGTAGACGAATTATACACGCTGTTAATATAACCCCTGCAAAACATAGATAATACTTAAAATACATAAATGAAGTAAAATATAATATTTGTTTAATATTTTAGATGCTGCTATGGTGCCAGTTAGCAAGACCATACAAATTTGATGTTCTATATTGCTGGAATGTTTTTAAAACTGGTTGGTGTTGATCTGTAGCACTAACAGTAATGGTGATGATAGGATTGAAAAGTAGCACTCTAAATCTAAAAAACTTTCATCTGACATAAGATGTTATTATCGCTGTACAATAATATAAGACTCCTTTCATTATCCCAAAAGGGTAAATATGTCTTGTTACGGCAACAATATAGAAGAACAGAATAAACGTAGCTTACTGTTTAAATGTTTTAAAAGTTAATTCCTATTCCTAAGTATAACAGGGTTATTAAGTTCTGTTTGTCTTCATATGTTGAATATATAAATCAAATATGGATAAAAATGTGATAAAGAGAGAAGTAACCCACCACACATTGCACTTTAAATAGGTGGGTTCTTTGTACTCAAATGGCCTCTAGTCATCTGATCTTAAATCCAGTAGAGAACATTTAGCATGTGTTGGAACATGAAATTGGTATCATGGATGTGCAGTCCACAAATCTGCAACACCTATTCTGCGTGATGCTATCAAACCAAATCTACGTGATGCTATCAAACCAAATCTGCGTGATGCTATCAAACCAAATGGACCAAAATCTCTGAGGAATGGCTATAGTACCTTGTTGAATCTATGCCAATAAGAATGAAGGAAGCTCTGAAGTCCAACCCAGTACCTTCAAAGTATAATTAATAGTGAGTTTGTATTACCCAGTACCTTCAAAGTATAATTAATAGTGAGTTTGTATTATATTTGTGGCGTGAAATAAACATTTCTATTTTAGCAGCAATTAAATTTTATACGTATTAGCAAATGTAATATCCAGAACTGTAGTTAAGTGTTAAGACATATGTTTTGCAAATATATTTTAATATTTAAAAATCTATGCTAATTTTGTGCATAAAACCAGACAGGCTCGTGTTGGCTGAAAAACTTCCATTACAGACTTGGCAACTCACACGCCGGACGGAGGATGGAAGGAAGTGACGCAGGAGAGGGAAGTGAATTGGAAATGTTTGGAGTAGAGAGCGGGTCGTGGGATGGTGGAGGCGTGTGGCAAACTATCGAAAATAAGAGAGGTAGAAGATTATCTGATGAGAAAGAGTCGGATGCCGGTGGAAGTAAAGAGGAACATGTTAAGCGTAGGAAGGAGGGGCATGAAACACAGTATACTGTCCTTATTAAATTTGGGACCGAATCTAGGACTCCGCTAAATCCTATAAAATTGACTAGTGAGTTAAGGAGAGCTGTGGGTGATCTGGTTGCTGCTAAGATTCTGAGAGATGGAAAGGTGTTAATTACCTGTAGAGATGTACGGCAGCGGGATAAAGCATTAAAGCTTACTAACTTGGGTGGAAAGCCGATAACTGCTAACTTATTTAGGGAAACAATGAGGATGAAGGGAGTGATAACCGGGGTTCCATTTGATATCACCATGGAACAATTAAAAAAGTCGTTGACCGGGGGTAAAGTAATAGAGGCAGTACGACTGAAAGGGTTCAGAGATGGAACACGGTCGGACAGTCTCTCAGTCATGATCCATTTTGATGGTGTCTCTTTGCCAGAAAGAGTATATCTGGGATACATTAGCTTCCCGGTCAGGGTATATGTGCCCCAACCGGTGAGATGTTTCAATTGCCAGAGATATGGGCATATTGCTTCGGTGTGCAGGGCGCGGAAGAGATGTGGGGTATGTGGAGGGGAACACGAATATGGGCAATGTGGAAAGGGTGTTAAACCCAAATGCTGTAACTGTGGAGGGGAACATAAGGCTGCTTATGGAGGCTGTGATGTACGGAAGAAGGCTATGGAAGTTCAGACGGTTAGGGTAAATCAGGGAGTATCGTATGCTGAGGCACTAAAAGTGGTAGAACGGGATAGACCCACCGAGGTAAGCCCTAGGCAGGTTAATAGGACTGTAGGGCAGGTTAAAACCAATTCAATACCTATATCACCGGACACATTGATTGTGGAGAAAGTGAAATTTGTTATGTTCATAGCAGATGTGGTGAATTGTACAGCCCAGACAGGTAGTAGAACGGAGAAAATAAAGATAATTGTACGTTCAGCAGAGAAGTTTTTGGGTATACAGGGAATGACATGGGAAATAGTTAGTGAAGGTTTAGCTGGGAGAATGATGGTCTCTCAGAATGGTGAGGGTTAATTCTAATTTAGTTATATTACAATGGAATGCTCGGAGTCTCATAGCAAATGGACAGGAATTTAAACATTTTTTGACTAGCAGAAAACAGGTCTATGATGTAATATGTGTACAGGAAACATGGCTGAAACCCCATTTAAATTTTGCTTTGAATGGATATACTATAATCAGAAGGGATAGGGATCAGGGAAATGGAGGAGGTGTTGCAACCTTTTTGAGAGAAGGGTTGATGTTTAGATCTCTCTTGGTAAATAGCACGCATGAAGTGGTGGTGGTGGAAATATGGGGAGGATGTGGTAAATTTAGCTTAGTAAATTTTTATAATCCATGTAAAAAACTTACTATGGAACAGTTAGAAAGTATTGGTGAATCAGTAAAGCAGAAGATGGTGTGGTGTGGGGATTTTAATGCACATAACACGTTGTGGGGAAGTCAGGTCACAGATAGTAATGGCCAAATATTGGAAGAATTTTTAATGGAATGGGGTCTGGTGTGCCTTAATGATGGTAGGGGTACGCGGTTGAATATTAATAAAAATAGTACTACTGTGTTGGATTTGACTCTTGCATCTTCGTCATTAGCTGGTATGAACAGGTGGAATGTGTATCAATTTACATCTCTAGGCAGTGATCATTTTCCAATACAATGTGAATTTGGGATAGAGGTGGACAGGCTGGAGAAGATCTATCTACGTAGGTGGAATTTTGCTAAAGCTAATTGGAAGATGTTTTCTGAGATGTGTGAATATAGGTTTAAGCAGCTGGTCGCGGTTGATGATATAGAGGAATATAATAACAAGATAAGCGAAATTATGTATAGATCTGCAGAAGAGTCAATTCCTTTTAAGAAGCAGAATAAGGGGAGAAAAGCTGTTCCTTGGTGGACAAATAAGTGCTCTGAAGTAGTGAAGCTTCGAAATGCAGCCCTTCGGAGGGTTCGGAGGTCGCTGTTATTTTGCGATCTGGTGGCGTATAGAAAGGCTCAGGCAGAGGTTAGGAGAACTGTTAAAAAGGAAAAACGGGGCTATTGGAGAAGGTTCTGTAGCACGATTGGATATGATATCTCTGTATGTGACTTATGGCACATGATTAAGAAAATGAGAGGAATAAGAAGAAATAATGCCATGCCGGTTTTGCATGATGGAACTACCGAGGCAGTGACCGAAGCCGATAAAGCCGAAATGTTAGCGCAGGAGTTTGCCAAGATCCATAGCTCAGCTAACTTAAATGATGCTATGCAACAGTTCCGGGAGGAGATACGTTCTCAGCATCCTGGGGTAGCGACACGGAAGGAAGAGGTTAGTGATGTGTTGGATACTGAGTTCACGTTACAAGAACTAAAAATAGCAATCATAAAATCAGGACACACATCACCTGGGAAAGATGATGTATGCTACGATATGTTTAAGCATTTAACAGACCCATCTCTTTCTGCAGTTTTAGAGTTTTATAATACATTGTGGGTTATGGGTAAGATCCCAGCAGCATGGAAGTTGGCAGTTGTGGTACCTATAGGCAAGCCGGGTAAAGACTTATCAAGTCCAGCAGGTTATAGACCAATATCACTAACATCTCATATAAGTAAATTGATGGAGAGAATGATAAATGACAGATTGACACATTATCTTGAGGAACGAAAGGGATTAGTACTTTACCAGAGCGGATTTCGACGAGGTAGGATGACCATGGACCCAGTGCTGTGTCTGGAGTCGGATATAAGACAAGCACAAATACATAAAGAGGTAGTGGTTGCTGTATTTTTAGACATAGAAAAAGCTTATGATATGCTATGGACTGAAGGATTGCTGATTAAGCTGGATGCAATGGGGGTTGGAGGGAGAGTATATAACTGGATACTGGAATTCTTGAGTGATAGGAAGTTGCAAGTAAGGGTGGGACGAGCGCTATCAGGAGTTTACAGTATAGAAAATGGGACCCCACAGGGTAGTGTATGTAGCCCCCTATTATTTAATATAATGATTAACGATATTTTCTGTATGATCAGCCCAGGTATAGCTAAGTCTTTATATGCGGATGATGGGGCATTGTGGAAAAGGGGTAGTAATCTCCCGTTTGTTGTGAAGAAGATGCAGGAGGCAGTAACAAAAGTAGAACACTGGGCAAATAGTTGGGGCTTCCGGTTGTCGGCATCAAAGTCACAGGCAATCTGCTTTTCAAATCGTCGGACGCCAACTAATTTAGGTCTGAAACTGTATGGGTCGGAAATAGAACAAGTGAAGGTGGTTAAATTCTTAGGTATGTGGATGGACACAAAATTGACATGGAAAATTCATATAAATAAAATATTAGACAAATGTAAAAGGTCCCTCAATGTTATGAAGTGCTTAGCGGGATGTGACTGGGGGGCTAATCGTCCATCTCTCCTTTACATTTATAGAGCATTAATACGGCCTATGTTTGATTATGGTTGCATAGCATATAGATCCGCTGCCAAGACTAACTTGGAAAGGTTGGATCGAGTTCAAGCCCAGGCACTACGGTTGTGCTGTGGAGCGGTGAAGTCCTCTCCTGTTGCGTCGCTACAGGTAGAACTAGGGGAAGTACCATTGAGGTTGCGTAGGCTGGCACTGTCTACGGTATACTGGACTACTATTATAGGCTATAAGGACAATCACCCTGTGGTACCCATTATACATGAATGTGTAGATCAGCAGCATGGTACTCCTAGAAGTTTTGGATGTTTGTGTACAAGAGAGGCAGCAGAGCTGGGTGTCAGGGATTTGGTTTTGTGTGCCACTGTGCCTAGAGCAGTAATACCACCATGGATGTTTCCTAACCCGAATGTTGATTTAACATTGCATGAGAGGATCCGTATAAAAGATGACCAGTTAAATACCGCGGGTGAAGTTTTTAGGCACTTAAACCAGACGTGCTGGGGAATGCTACAAGTATATACAGATGGCTCAAAGCA
>JAUZSV010418979.1:0-10873 GCA_034780495.1 Parotocinclus cesarpintoi
TAAATGACATTTTAATAACAAGACTAAAACTTAAACTAAATTACAATTTGCTGTCAAAATTAACTCTGGCGTTGACCGAAATAACCATTACCCGAACATTACACTCATGGGGTCATGACTGTGTCTGGCCTTAATGCTTTGTATTACCAAGGCCTCTTCTTTGGGAGTGACCCTTGGGCTGGGCTTGGGTCACTTTGCCCTAAACGAGGCGTCATTAAATAATTAAAGAGTTTGCTGATCTGGGTTGTTTGATGCCTCCCATGTCCAATCACCCAGGCTTGTTGGTTGTTCATGTCTTTTGTTTTTTTTCCTACGTAGTTACAGCAGTGCTGCTGGATTCTCTGGATATTCTGTACCAATGCGCTTCGTTAAACGACTCCCGGCTTTAACAATAACTAACTACATATTCTGTTTTCTCTCTAAACCATCATTTCAGCACCAGTTCCAGGTCCTCAAACTAAAACGTTTTGGCACCAGTTCCAGCCAAAACCCCCCTTATAATTTACTCTATTTCCTTCAAATATGTTCCGACGTGCATGCGCCTCGTCCCGGACTTGCATGTTTTTTTTTCTTTCTGTGCGTGTTTACTATTTTGACGTACAGCAACGTCCATACAGGCAGCACTTAAGGAAAGATCCCAAAAGTGTGTAGGACACAACAATAGGCTTCTTGGACGCTTTATTTCTAGGCAGAGCTGCAAATGCAAAAGTATTTGGACACCTCTACATTCCAAGGCCTTTTTATACCTCGGTTTCCTTAAATATGTTACCTTTTATTTCTGTATTTCGTTGATATTTCTTTAGCAAACTTAATTAATCTGTTTCTATGTAAGTTTCCTGAGTAGTCTCGGGCATTTGGGCACATGCCATGCGATGGACTGGCACCCTATCTGGGTGGATTCCTACCTTGGTAGATCGCTCAGCCCCGGCGAGGTTTGAGATTGCTTTAATCAGGTCTGGAGCAGGAAAAAAACGTAGGGTTTAGTGCCTGCAAAAAAAGGCTATTTGATATCTTAAACATCTCTATGTATCGCATTTTTACGAAACGCCGATTTGAAAAGGAATCGAAAGCCCAATCGAATCCACCAGCCGTATCATATCCGCCCCGAAGCAGAACACAGAGGGCTACCGAGAGCCAGCGCCGGCGGACGTGCGGTCGGACAAGCGCGAGGCGATCCGCGGCGCCGTGATTGACAGATCCTGACCGGTGCTCGACTGGCACTGGCTTCTCCACGCTGCTGAGCACAGCGGTTGCTGCCGAGGCTCGGGGAGATTCACAATCAACTGGACATTACAGAGATAAACAACGGCAGCGTCTGAGAGGCCTGTATGTGAGGCACGTAGCTCACACTTCCATCACGCCGGGCTGCAGGGTTCACTGACTCCATCGTTTCAGGAATTGCAGGACGGATTCAGACCTAATTGTTCGGTTTGGTACGAATCTGAGATGAGAAATATATATATATACGGTGCACCCGCTCTGATCTGATGATCCTTCAGCATCGGTACAAGCCAAACACGATGGAAAACTGCTTCATCAGAAAGGCGTGGGTTCAGAAAACTGGTCTGGATAAGGACCTAAATGTACGCTGTATGGACAAAAGTATTGAGACACACCTTTCATCGTTGGATTCAGGTCTTAAAATGAAGCACCGCATACGTTAGTAGAACGGGACGCCATGTAGCCGGAATGTAGAGGTGTCCAAATACTTTTGTATTTGCAGCTCTGCCTAGAAATGAAGCCTCCAAGAAGCCTACAGACTTTTGGGATCTTTCCTTACGTCAAAAAAGTAAACACGCACAGAAAGACAACGGGTTATGGGCAACTTAAAATAGCGCCGTCACGTTAAAAATAATCAGCGAGCGCTCCGTTTGTATCGGGTAAACATTCCCTACGAGCTCGAGCTCGAGTCCATTTCCATCGCTAATTTTCTCATCCATTAAAGAGACAGATGCTTTGATAGCGGCGCGGTGTTTATCGGTCGTCTCGGGAGATTCATTAGGCCCAACGCTCCCTTCAAAACGTAATCTATTGCTTAATTAAACTCCCCAAATCTGAAATCTGAAGCCGCCGTGGCGCCCGAGAACTTATTGCTTTGTCCTTCCCTCATTTGCAAATATTTTAATGAAGACGTAGCTCAGATGTATTACCATTAGCACGTAAATAAAGCTCTTCCTCTGCCACTTAATGGCTCCGATCCGCCCGTCGCCGTTCGGCCGTTCGGCGGGCCGTTCCTTTTTCACGCTCGGCGGATCCCCGGAAAGAACGAGAACCCGGGCGGGCGTGACATCTCGCGGAACGCGACGGCGGCGCTCATCATCTCTACGTGTGAAATTTTAATCAGAGATGTTGCGAAGAAACAAGGATCGTCCGATGACCATAATTAATGACTTCAGTCGTACAGGTTACGACGGCGGACGGGAACGTGCGAGCGCCTTAAAGAGCGGGAGGGAACGCGCTGGCGCCACGAGAGACGGGCGAGTTAGGCGCCTCTTGTGCGTCCGTCGTTTCATGGAGACGGCGCCGTTGCTCTTCGTTTAATTGAACAACGCTTTGCCGCTTCCCGCTCGCCGCCAAGAGATTTCACGCACGGCTTAGCAATGCCACGCGGCTTCCGAACGAACGGCGAGACGAACGCCGTCGAAAAGGCGACTGTTTATTTACAGCGGCTCATTAAAATGCAAATCGTGCATATGCTTTCGTTTTCCAGTGCTGTAATCTACACTATTTATCCAATCAACAACTTTTTCTTTTACGCCCCACTCCGAGAGAGAGAGAGAGAGAGAGAGAAAGAGGACGAGACGTGGCGCTCCGGCTCAGGCACTCCCTTTCAAGTGGCCACTAATCATAGATTGCAAACTCAAGTGTAGCCGGAAAGTGTTTGCGTCTGGCCCCCATTACCGAGTGCCGCCGGCCTCTCGGACCCCCGGGTTGTGCTCCAGCTCGCGTCCTGACCCCGGGGCTAATACGTGCAATCAATATTTTAAGTGCTGCGTGATTAATTTGTCTCGTATTCTTTGCGGTGGATGTAATGTGTGATTAAATCCGACGGCCGCCCGGTCGTCTCGGTCTGATCGCGGCGACGGCTGATTGTTAATCAACTAATATTTTGGCCGCGTCCGCCATTATGTTTTTGAGTTTCCTTGATTGGCTATGGAACGCAACAAAGGCTCGTTAAGGGCCGGGATCTTCGGGGGAAACTTTGCTCTTCTTTGCGATTCGGCCTGGAGCTTCTGTGCAAACTTAAAAATGAGAATTTAGGCGATTTAGGTTTGGGATTAAAAGGCTGAGTCTTTGAGGAGTTTAAGACGATCAGGGGAACTCCCTCCAGATTCTCAGGTTCAAGGTTTGTAAACGATGTTCCTCAAAGAAAGGGAAGGGATTTCGATGTCGGTGGTTTTTTCTTTTCACGGAGCATAAGATCATTAAACCAACTAAAAAGCAAACCGAACAGGGGTGATCTCTCTCCCCTCCCTCAGAACTGTCGTTCATCAGTATCTGATAGGGGCACATGGGTAAGGGATTAGTTTATCCAACCTTTATCAAGCTCTACAGTACAGAGTTACGTTCACAAACACCACTTAAAACTTTACTGTACGAAAAACAAACCACGCCCACAAGCTCCGCCCACTTCTCTGGGTTCGGAGGCACCCAGGATGGACCGTCACCTTGAAAACGGGGATTGTGCTCAGACCAATCAGGATTACAGATCTTTTTTTGGACCTAAGATGAAAAAAGGTGGATCCAGCAAATGTATTTATTTACAAATCAAATCTCCGAATTCAAAGTGAAATGAAATGGGTTTTTTTCTCCGTACTGTCCCAGCTATTTTCAGATTTGGGCTTGTAAACATGATCTCCGGGCGGTAGATCTCGGAACTACACACCGGCATCGTCACCCGTACATCCAAAGCCAAATCCCGTCGAATTTGGCACGGACTGAAGTCTCGGAGGCGTCCTCGCGTCCCGTCCCATTTACCACGTCGTTGGCACGGTGCTTCCTCTGGCACGTGGCCCGGCGGTTACCCGTCACCGTGCTCGCTCTCGTGCCTCCACTGTTCGTTCCAAGCCTTGTAATCAAGCGGAGCGCAGCCCTTTAGAGCGACGCTTGGCACGAGGCTCGCGTTCCCCCCATTGTGCGGCGGAGAATAGCTCTCGCCTGTCAGCCGCGCCGTCCAACTCCGCCTCGCCTCACGCCGAGGAAATTAGGCACGTCGCGGGTTATTGTGCGGCGACCGCGCGAAGGCCAGCGGGCGCTTTGTGTTCCGTAATGTACAGTACGGCGAGCCGGCGTGTCGCCTATTAGTCTGCGTCCGTCTGCGCCGCCAGGTGTGCGCCCCGTTGTTATTCGGCTGACAAGTGGTGTTAATGAAATCACAGGCGCAGGTCCGGCGCGTAAAGGAGCCGGTGCCAGAGGAACGCTCTCGCCACCGTGACACTCGTTCTAATTTACTGCCGCGCGCAGGCAGAGGAGCGCCGTCATTAGTCCCGCTGATTCCGGCCTGAGGGATGCAAATTACGTTTTTTTTCCTCTCCCCCAACCCACCCCCCCACCACCTCAACCAAGGCGGCTGATAAAAGAGAGAAGACGGATCGGCCATTACGCTCAACGACGGTGCCAGTGGCCATGCCATGTCTGAACACCTGCGCCAACAAATGAAGCCTCTCAGTGCCCAAGCTGTGCCTGAAGATCCATTGTTACCTGGGCAGGAGTGATAAAACGCCTCAAGCCCGGCGTTGGCTCCAATAAGAAGCCGAATCGATCCGAGTTACATAAATCTTGTTTTCCGTTGGCCCGAGTGAATCGGCTCTGACCCGCAGGGTTAACAAACATTGTCAGGGCTCTCGGGCCGCACGCAGACCCACGCCAGCTCATGCATGGTAATAGCCGTGCCCCGTTCCATCACCCCGCTGACTCGGCTAATTGCTGACAATCCACACTCACGCTCGGTGACGAGCCCGGGTCCGGCACGCCGTGGCCTTAACGAGGATCGAAAGGCAGTCAGCGGTGGACGCCGATCCGCCAGCAGGAGGCAGCAGGAGGGAGATTCCGCATTAATTGGTGCCAGCGTTCCCCGTCTGGATGGTGCCGGGCGGAATTAAGCCGATCGAGTTTGCATACGTACTGGAAGGCTTGACAACGCCGGGCTGAAGGCGGAGGCGGCCGCGGCGGCCGCGGCGGCTCGTTACATGTCTGGCAGGATCAGAAACTTTCCGACGGCACCAATTAGCCTCTTTGCGCGCCCGGAGGCCGGAGCGGGCAAACGCACCCCCACGCCCCCCGCCCCCCGCCCGTTAAAGAAAGCTGTTAGGGACGGGACGAGGATTCAAACAGGTGAGAACAAAGTTGTTTAATTTGTACGCTCTAGATGAAAGCCATTCGTTCGATACCCCGAGCGCAAAGCAGATTACGGACGTGCTCATCATCATTATTCCACCGTATGGACTCTCCGTCTCGCTCAGCGTCCCTGTGGTCCTCGGAGAGAGAAGATCGACGCCGAGAACACACTTCATCACGATGGGGGTCATATTCCTCGCCGAGACTGAAATGACAACACGGCCAGGAGGAATTCTCCACTCAGAGATGCTCCAGACGTGTTCCTCTAAACTACAAACAGTGAGCGGTTCTGTCCACTGATTAGTGGGCGCTAATATTTAGCAGGTTTATTAAAGACAAACACGACCAGCCAGAGAGTAAACACTTCACTAATGTGCTACCCGAACCATACTACACATCTATCTTAATGTATTTTTCTGCATTAATGCTGCATCACAGGACCTTTATAAAAGGGTCCGGCTTTTGGACTTGTTCCTCAGTCTGGATTCTCTAACTCTCTAACTAAGATCTTAACTGGTCTAAGCACAAGCCCCGGTCCATCCTGGGTGCCTCCGAGCCCAGAGAAGTGGGCGGGGCTTGTGGGCGTGGTTATAACGCAAGGCTTGTTTTTGTACAGTAAAGTTTTAAGTGGTGTTTGTGAATGTAACTTCATAAAGGTTGGATAAACTAATCCCTAACCCATGTGCTCCTATCAGATACGGATCAATCACAGTTCTGAGGGAGGGGAGAGAGATCGCCCCTGTTCGGTTACCTTTTTAGCCCTGAAATTCCTCCAGATTCGGACTGGTTTAATGATATTATGGTCTGTAGAGGAAGAAACATTGACAGTAAATCCTTTCCCTTTCTTAAAGGAACATCGTTTATAAACATGTGGTGATAAACCGGAGGGAGTTCCTCTGATCATCTTTACCTCTCAAACCTCTCCTGGAAATCCAAAACGGCTTTTATTAATGTGTTTTTAATCGTCGGTTAAAGTGAGACGATTAAAGACCGATTCAGTCTGGAACTCGCCAGGGGATCTGCGTTTTTTTCTTTTTTTTTTTGTTTGTTTCGCTTTTTTAAGGGCATCAACCTCGACTGCATTGAGCAGAGAGCAAATGTACCTAGCAAATATAAAGTGTTGTTTATGATGAAGCGTGTCCTGCAGCATCCTGGAATAATAATATTAATAATAATAATATTAATAATAATATTAATAATGAACAGAAACAGAGCAGAGCTGCCATTGGCATCAAATCAATAAATTCATTTAACCAGGATAAGTTCATCCTAGTGCCATGCACAAGTATCCCCGTCTAGATTTTGCATGTTCTCCCTGTCTGGCACTCTGCCATGTTGGTTGCCACCATGCGCCCGCTGCGAGTTCTACCCCTGGGCCCTAAATTGGATTGAAAGTGTTGCACTGCTTTCTGCAATTACGTTTTTTGAACGCCAGAGGGTGCAATCCTAAGTCATATTCCCATGTAGTTCACCAGAAATAATAAAGGAACGCTTTTACATTTTGTCAAATAGCGAACGTGTGACGTGCCAGAACGTTGTGTCCGCAGTTCCCGGCTCATCCACAGGGTGTCGCTAATTCCTCCTGTCTTCAAAGAGTAACTTACGCAAGACTTACGTAGAGTTCAAGCGTGTAATCGCAGGAATATACTTCTATCACGTTAAATAAATGGGCAAATCGATTCGGCGCAAGCTCGGGCTGCGTTCGCACCGCGCGCGCGCGCACACACACACACTCACACACACAGGAGTTATTAGCACTTTTGAAGCGACAGCAGTTCATGAGCAGAGTCAGCCAGCATTAATCAGCCTGCTGCACACAGTGTGTGTACGTGTGCATTAAAGGAAGATATGTCAGCGCGAGAGAGCGAGTGTGAGAGCGCGAGAGCGAGAGCGAGAGCGAGAGAGCACGGCTTTAGTCGTGCTAAAGCTCTCATGTTTACTCCCTCTGAACGTCCCAAAGCCTCTCAGCATGGCCGTCTGATTACTGCCCCGGCTGAGAGGAGACGGAGATGAGTCGCCCCGTCAGATAAACCTGCAATGCCAGCAGACCGACTGATCAACCCTGCTGCCCGCCCGCCCGCCGGCCCTCCCGGGGAGTCACCAGGAAGAGAGATGGTGTAAGACGGAGGCATGCGAAGGGAGGGTGGGCTTTGCAAAAAGCAGAAACAGAGAGCTCGGTTAATGACCAGCTCTTATGCATCAGTGCTCTTACTAATGAGCTTCCAGGGAGAATGAAGGAGCAGGAGCTCAGGGCTTGCTGGGGATGTGAGGGGCCTGGGCCATCACTCCCCCACTGAGAGCCATGCCTCCCCAGTCTGAGGGAACCCTGACTTCTAGCAACTAATGAGAGAGAGAGAGAGAGAGAGAGAGAGAAAGAGAGAGAGAGGTTTTTTCTCATCGGGGTCAGCTGCATTCCTTTACTCTTAAATTCACAACATATTGATTTCCTCGCTCTCAGCATCACCTAGACAGTTCCACTAATTCCTCCGTAGGTCCCTCCGAAGAGAGTGGCTTTTATTTTCGATTTTAAGCCCTAGCTGATAAGAGCCACGCCTATATTCGGTCATATGTAAGCAAAGACGTATCATATTGTTTCTAATTTAATTCAAACTGTAGCTGCATTTAAATCCAAATCCTTTTCATTTCCACAGATGATGCTTAAAACTGCAGGCGCACAACTGTAAAGCAGTAAATTAATTAAGTAGTTAATGCAAATGATTAAATCATAAATGACATTTTATTAAATAAGTACAAACCTGCCACGTGGAGAGAGAAACAAAATGAATGCAAAAAGTGGCGGGCATTTTATAAATATCACTTATTATTTCATCATATTTGGAATCTATATCATTAAAGATCGATCTGGAGGATGTGGAAAATGCATCATGAGATAAATTAGTAGTAATAAGCAGTATTTAATTGAATAGTTATAAATAAATAGTTATTAAAGAAGAAGCACTGTTGAGTGTCAGGGTGCATATTTTTTTAAGTAAAAAGAGAAAAAGGTGCAAAGAGAAAAGAATTTTGAGACACTTAGACTTAGACTTAGACTTAGACTTAATAAAAAAAATAAAAACAGACCATTTAAAATAAGTGAATAACCATAATTGTTAAAAAGAAGTGCAAAAAGGAAAAAAAAGAAAAGTCTAAAATGTCAAATAAAATAATCACGTCGCGGTTTATTTTATACATTTATAACATTTTAATCGCGTTTAAAAATGCCAAAAAGCAAAGTAAGTCGAGAAAGTTTTTTGAAACAGGCACGAAGAAGATAAACTAAACAAAATAGACAGATGTATAGAAATAACTTAAAAAGGATTACATTTAAAGAGGAATGTAAACTAATTCTAGAAGCAAACTGCATTTAATTCAGTTGATATATAAAAATAACTATATTATAATATAAAAATAATTGTTTTTGGGTTTTTTAAATTAAATCAATTGCAAAAAATGTTAAAAACACAAGAGAAATGTTAAATAAGCATAAAGGAATAAAGCAATTTACAGTAATCTAACAAGAGTCATAAAATAAAATAAAATATCAATTAAATATAGAGGATTTAGAGTAAAACACTTATATAAATATATATCTAATTACAAAAAAGAGCACAAAGTGGTTCCACAAGAATAAAGTCGCTCTTAAAAATGTACATATTTTTTATAGGATTATAAACCCAAAGATTAATATTTCTACTTTTATTAAAGAACACAGAAAGTAGATCTATAAATAACGATAATAATAATAATATTAATAATAATAATAATTATTATTATTATTTTAATTATATATTTTTTTATAAAAATAATAATATTTATTATTATTATTATTATTATATTATTTATTTGTATTATTATTGTTGTTGTTATTATTACTTTATTCAATTTAATTGTATTATTATTATTATTATTATTATAAATAAGGTTAAAACTGTGCTTAAGTTCAACTTTCTAAATATTTTACTATTCAATTTATAATTAAGAAATAGAAGGTAGTGTAGCTACGAGTAAAATCAAAATCAAGTTTGAACTTTAATACAAATACAGAGGCCATAAAATAAATAGAAAATGAGATGGTAAGAAATATAGAAAGGTAAGGAAACTGTAAATATGTGCATTAAAAATCATAATCGTACATGAATTACAAATGAAGGAATAAAAGATAAATCTGTTAACATTTAAGCTGTTTTTGCAGAGAATAAACTATGTTTTAAGGGTTTTTAACCGGATATAAAGGATAAATAAAACTGATGCAGACAGAAGAAAAGAAGAAAAGTCTGGACCTGAAGCTCGGTCCTAAACACTTTGGTTTTAAAAAGGAAAAGAGAGGAATGTTGGTGGACTTTTATAATGTAAGATTTATGTCACATCAAAAGAAATCAGCATTAAATGTTTTAGCTTTAAAATAAAAAGGGAAGCAAAATATAGGTCATATGGTGAAGAAGAGAGAAGTGTCCTATAATAGGATGTTGTTTTTAGATAAATCAAACTCTTTACTGAAGATGGTTATTCTTTTGTTTTTCCTTCTCCCTGATTTGTTGTGTAAAATCTTCCTGTCCAAAGCTGCTCTCACATTTGCACGATATATCGAGAGTAAAAAACGTGTTTGTACTTTTATTTCTGATCAAACGTAGGAAGCAAAGCCAAAGTCGCAACTTAACAAAGGGTGCGAAGATAAATAAAGAGAAACAAGTAAATAAAGAGAAGCAATAATGCAGCCAGTCTCTATTGTAACCTCTTAATTGTCTCGTTAGATAATTAGTATTCCAGCACGGTGAGGATTCAGATCTGTAAAGCGCTTTCTTTACATATTCATGACCTGGAACTGATTTATTATTCTTATTTATTATTCTAACGACGTGGACGTTATGTACACTGACATTTCTCTGGCTGGAACACTTTATTTATTAAAAACCTGCTTTAAAAAGAAAGGGTTTCAAAAGAAAAGCTTGCGAAATAGCTTCGTGTCAGCAGAGCAACTCTAAAGAGGGCAAAATAAAAGCAATGCTTTCACAGATTGGAGTATTTTAGACCTACTTTAAAATGTATTTTATTTGTGATGCACTGCCCCCTGGTGGTACACTGCGGCATGGTTAAAAAGAGCAGCGCATTTTAAATTCTCACAAATCACTCCCATAGTAACTTTTTTGGAACGTGTTGCAGGTCTGAAAGGCAGGACTGGACAATTATTAACAATCCAAAAATAAAACTACGAAGCATTTCAGGATTTAGACGGAAATTAGGGCTTCTTTTATAAGCCTTAATAATGATCCCGTTATTTACCGTATGAACCGGATATTTGTGTCTCTTCAAAAGATTCAAGTCAAACCAAGTCAAGTTTATTTCTATAGAGCTTTTTATAACAGAGTATCGTCTCAAATGAGCTTTATAATCTTATACAGTGAAATCCGGTTAATGGGACCACATCGGGACGCGGTCGTTTTGGACCTAATAACCGGCTGGTCCGATTAAACGAACATGACCTATGTTAGAAGACGGGACGTGCTATGTAAGATATTAAATGTTTATTAAACCTTTA
>JAUZSV010418990.1:0-10873 GCA_034780495.1 Parotocinclus cesarpintoi
GGCTTACAAAGCTCAATTATTAAAGTGGTGTCCACAAACTTTTGTCAGTCTAGTGCTGCTTATGGGGTTTGATGGGAGATTACCTAAATTAAGAGTAAAAACTAATGTGACTATATGACAAAGTAAATTGTTAACACCCCTATTCATAAAAAAATGAACGTTGTGTATGACTCCAGAATAATCCACTGGAGATGGGATGCACATAGCCACATAGATCCATTCTCATAAACTATAACATAAAATAATATAATTAAACAACATATTCTTCTTCAAACCAAATTGGTTTATCCTGTAAGGTTTAATGGCAATGGTTGCTTTTTTTTTCGCCATGTCAGAGGTGAAAAAGGCTTTACTGCAAATGAGCCATCCTGGATGCCTGTCCCGGGCTAAAGTTAATCAGCAGAGCGCTGTGTGTGCAGCAGACATGTCAGAGCTGAAAATGTTAGCGCTCCTAATGGAGACTTGAAAAGGTTAGATCTGATAAAAAGCTGTCAGAGGTTGACAAAGATGATTTATGGCAATATAATGGGACAATATGGCTCATTTCTTTCTCATATGAGATGGGGGTTAAGACTTTTGGATTTGTCACATACATCATGCAGCTTAAACACATACAATGATCACACGCTAGGTATGTCCTTCTGATTACGGCTAATAGCGTAAAGAATCATTTCAGGTAATACTAGACTGGTTAGCGTCTTTAAAACGAGTACACTTTCGCAATCGGACAATTAGATAAGGAAATTAAGGTTGCACAGCGAGCTGGATGCAGGAAATAGCTTTTTAAACATGCTGTTTAAATTGTAATTTGAAAATGTTTATTCGCATGCATTATGCAGGTTTAAAGGCTTTTGTTGACATACCTTCATTCTGACAGCTCCTGATCATCTTGAAATTTTCAATTAATCCTATTCTTTATGGCCTCTATTTTAATAGAGAAATGGGATGCTAATTCTCTTAGTCTTTGCTGGTCAATCAGATTGGCTCGACACTGAATTAATTTTTTTTTAATACAAGAATGTGGACAGTGTGCTCAGTTTTAATGGATATGTCCATCATCCGTGTTCAGAGGGTAAGTTCAAGAATGTCTGTGTAATAAAGGTACATTGTAACAACTTCTGAAGCAGAAAGCATTGTGCATTCTGGCCTGCATGGGTGTTTTGAGGTTTAGAGGCGTACTGGTCCACAGAAGGCCATCAGCAGGAGTGTACAGATTGAGGGTGTCACCTGAGAGAGAGAGACTGCTGTCCCCACTATCCCATCTCCACTGATCCCAATGTGGCTGGACATGACTGGGCACACCCTCAGGACACTGCCTCTGCCTCCACCATCTGTGGCACACATGCACACAAGTTGTTTCTGCCAAGAAACAATAGCCGCAGTAATTGTTGGCGTTCTTTAACCCCCAGACATGAAGCAGAATTTATTTATGCATTTACATTATGTTTATAAGCATGCGGTTAAGCCTACAGTGTGCTTTCCATTCTTTCTGCGCCGAGATGCGAGCGGCCCTTTTTTGCTGGCAACGTTGTAAACCAGTTGCCCTGATGTTTTCATCTTGTGTTGCCTTCCATGCAGAACGGGACCAGCTCCTTATATCCAATCTCTCAGACCGTATTTTATTCCGAATTCTCATGGATGCAGACCTTGCCCAAGACGGAGCAGTTTTGTGACAGTTTAATCGTTAAGCGCTCTAGAGAAATAAAGTTGACAGGAGATGACTTCAAGAAATCCTCTTGGAATTTGTGACCCCTCCAGCTCATGACATTTACCACCACGATACGCCCAAGTGCAAGATATATGACAGAAAACTCAGAATACTAATGGCGAATGACAAGGTGGTTTCATGCTTTGCGGATTTCAATGCATATTTAGGCACATTGTTTAACGCGCCACGCATGTAATCCAGGCATTTCAGCTTCCCATCGGTTGCAGGATTTAGCCCCCCCACTTAAGCCTTCATTTCGCTTATTTATTCTGGAGGGCTTGTGTCGGCGCATTATACAAATTTGCCGTTTAAAGTTGAGGTTAAGAACGGCTTTGACGCACAGGAGGTGCACTGAAAACGAGCAGTGGGACACAAAGAGGCACGCGGGTGCAATTTCTGAACTCTCTATCTGACA
The DNA here is from genome assembly GCA_034780495.1 of Parotocinclus cesarpintoi. Lineage (NCBI taxonomy): Eukaryota > Metazoa > Chordata > Actinopteri > Siluriformes > Loricariidae > Parotocinclus > Parotocinclus cesarpintoi. Next base: position 2,124 of record JAUZSV010418990.1, read on the forward strand.
GTTGGAAAGAAAGCTTCAAGTAATTGGGAGCAAGAACATGCCATTCCAATAAATTCCTGTTTAGTTATGGAACTTTTGTGCCAGCTTTGTGGGGGGTTTTTTACCTCTCAGATTTTGAGACTTATGAAGGTAATGTGTAGGATGCAGAAACACCCCTCCTCCTTTAGCCCCCCCCTTCCTTATTTTCTCTCTCACCCCTTTCATTGACCTTCCGGGTTTCATTCCAGGCAGAAGTCAGCAACATTTGTCATCCTTGTGAGATCTTGTCTGGAGGCACAATGAGCACTGTGACTTTATTAAAATGGCTCTTTGCAAAACCCAATCTAACAGGAGAATTCTGATGGCTCAAAGGGTTTGAGCATGTGCATGTCTCTGACCTCAGAGATATTTGGAGCCATGGGATGGAGAACACGAGATGGGATGTGCGCTGTTATTTTTTTGGCATAAAGGTGTCTCTGTATCAGAGCCGGCGCTTGAGCAAGCTGTTTGCTGAACCTCGCAGATTCATTGTAGCTGACTGACACGTCGAATCGCATAAAATAACATGGAAACAATGAGAGCTTTTTCTAGGTGTGAGTCTTCCTTTAGAATGCTTGAGGGTGTGGAGAGTTTGTACAGTCTTACATGAAGGAAATAATTGTGGTTATTATACATGGTTTCATGGGATTAAAAGAGTTCTTTTTGAAATGAGCTAAGAGAGATTTGATTGATAGTTGATTGTGTATTTCAGGATTAAACGATTACACCTGCTCGATGACTATTGTACCACCAAGAAAAATATAAAGAACCTTACACCACTGAGCAATCTTTTTTTAAACCCTGACTAACATTTTCTGGGCAGACTCCAGTACTGGAACAGTTCTCTTAAAAAAAAAATCTTAAATAGATTCTTACCATTATTGAGTAGTGAAGTGATCTGTTGACATAAGCGCTGGGAATCAGAACAGAAATATGTTTGCATGACCTGAAAATGCCCTGCACTGTTTAAAGTAAATATGAGATACTATTTCGGACACACTTAATATCCGAGTAGAGTGGAACGTTATGCTTTAATGTTATTACCTCATTTAGTTTATACATTTGTTTTTAATATTTCTGTTATGCCCCGGTCCTCTGTCCTCAAGTCCAACGCAATAAGCCACTCAATGAATCTTCTTAGAGGTTAACAAAATGTAATTTTTAGAGACACTCGCAGCTGTATTTTGGTTCCAAGCATCCTCTTGAAGCCGAAAGGACTTGCCAAAGTTGAGCGTAAAACGTTTAAGTGCTGGCTGAAGGGAATGGCTCTTGTGCTGGACTTGTGTGAATTCTATGCTATTGTGGACAGAGTTAAGAAGAGCGCTGGAGCATGAGGCTGCTGCCTGGCACAAGGACAATGCAGCCACCTTTTAAAGTGGCCATGTGAATGGAAACAATCTGGGCTTTTGTTCCTCGGTAAACCAGCATACCCCTGACATTTGGTCTAAAGCAATAGCAGTACTCTTAGAAGCTTTTTGTGTATTAAATGGTCAGAAAACGTATTTGCGTTTTCCTTTTTATGTCATTGCAAGCATGTGATTGCTTTTGGAGAGTGATTAGCTTTTCTTAGCCTGCTGGTTGTTCCGGTACATTGATATTTATGAGGACACTGATACATTGAATAGGTGGGAGGTGTAAAAATGAATACCAACGTAACAATGTCCTTTGATATAAATGTTAACGTTTTACAGATCGTGCGATAAGCACAAAAATATGAAATCGGTGGGCATTAGACTTAAGACTTTTTTTATTTTTCTTTATCTTTTAATTGTTTATTTATTCATTTCATTACATGTTAACCACACTTACCATGGTCAGGGTTGCTGCGGATTCAGAGCTCCCCTGGATCCTATGTCCCCATAGTGTATATAGCATCCAGGTATATAATGCATGTTTAAAAAAACTAAACTTTCTGTTTTACCCCTGCTTACCCTGATCATGGATCGTGGATGAGGGTCTGAAGCATAAACCGGACTGTCTGGACAAGGTGCACAGATGATTCTGTAAAAAGCACCACCCAATCGTCTGACTTTAAATCTCATTCAGGATTCATACCTAAACCTTTAGGAAGTGGTATTTTCAGCATCTGCCTCTTATCACTGAGCCAGTAAAAGTTGAACACAAGTAAAACATTTGCACTCTTTTTAAAACTGCATGTACTTTTTATCAGCATATGTTACATGCACACTAATTGCTGAATAGAGCATCTGTACAAAGTGTTTGAATGTAATTATTAATTAAATAATTTAGTTTGTGCCTTCAAGTGATCAGTGTTACCCCATGGCACCACTTTTCAAACATATGTTTGGCTACAGCACTTTTAAGAGATGACTGGACAGAGGCTTTTACACATGCCTGTCTCTGCAGGGCTCCTTTCAATTCAAGACCTTTATGTTGCAGCAATCATATTAATGTAGCAAAGATCCATAAACTTCTTTTACAAGTGATAACTGATGAAGCAGTGGCTTAGTGGTTAAGGCTCTGGACTACTAATGAAATATTGAGTTGAAATGAACACTCTCCCAAGCTGCTGCATTTGGGACCTTGAACAAGATCCTTGACTCTCAAAGTCACTTTGAATAAAAGTGTGTGACAAATGAACTCATGGACATGTAAAGTTTTTATTCCTTCGAGTGTTTATAGTCAGATTCGGTACATTCTAGACATTTCAGCGTAATGTGGAATTGTAACCTTAGAGCAAGTGTTTATTTTCTCATGAGCACACGTATTTGGCTGTCAGTCAGCCGCGTGTCCAGCCTTTGACAATGCCATAGCATTGAACTGTTCACCTGAAGTGGAAATTTAGGACTGCTGTTTATTACTGTGGGTAAAGGAGGTTGTATGCAGTGCTCATTTATAAACACTTAATCGTTATTACCAGGATAGTGGAATATACTGTGATAATAATTAGAGTTTTAATGGCAATTAACTGATGCATAATGAATGCCCTACGTTAAGGACATCGCATTGATAATTCGTATAGCATGAGTGCAGCATTTTACTACATTTTGCTGCTTGTATTAACATTATAGAAATTATATCTACCAGATCACAAATGAATATTAAAAATGTTTAATCAGAGCAATATCAATGGCACAATGGTTTTAACATCGAATTATGTAGCGCCTGAATGACTGGTTAAGTTTTAGGGCCACAATCCCTCGCTTGTCCTTTTGCTGCCCAGCTTGCTCAGGCTCCTCTTAGCTTTGGACCAGACCATCAATTACGGCGGGCCGCCATCATGTCGTCCTAATCGAGGAGCAGATGTTGGCTCGTTTCGACAGTCTCATCAGGGGAACACACTGAAGTAGGGGATTGGTCTTGTGCTACAGTATCCATAAAAGTCACCGTGGGGTTATTCAGTCAGGAACACTCCCCCTCCTCGGTTGTTATATGGTGACCTCGTTGGACCTGATGGCGGTGTGAAGGCCTGAGGTTGATTTGTTTCTGTAAAGGGCCTTTGAGAGATTCGGGCTAAGAGGTAATCCAAGCAAACAGGGAGTTTATAAAGCACGGCTAGCCTTACGTCCAGAGCGCCTGTATATATCGCAATTAGAAACCCCATGCTAAGTATTTATAAACAGGGCTCCAATAAAACAAACATATCATGATATACAAATCATTTTCTGTATTGCACTCAGCATTAAGGACAATGTGGTTTGCATTTGTCTTGTGCAAAATCAGGGGCAATTTTTTCTCAGCATTTGTTAGGTAGTTGTATGATTTTTTTTTTTTTTTTTTTTTTTTTTTTTTTTTTTTTTTTTTTTTTTTTTTTTTTTTTTTAATATATCAGTTTTTCTAAATTCAGTGGATTCTATATTTTGTGTTTGGATGTACCAAGTAAGCCGACTATCCAGAGGTTTTACCCTAACATTTCTACACATAAACCAGGAGTTCGAAACAAATTAGTTTTACTTTTTACAACTCTTTCACACTTAATCGAATGTATCTTTGTTTTTAAACTGCGTCATAAGCTTATATAGGGCTCACATTTAGTTAAATACAATATACTTTAAAATGTTATTCTTCTTTATCTTTTTAAGCAGAGTACATGACTAACAAAATCATTGTTTATACACTATAATTTCTCAGTACAACGAGAATGTTTGGTAGTGATGATGTTTTATTATCATTAAGTTTTAATGTCGCAAACTAGGTGCGTGCCAGAACAATTCTAGATCATGAGTCATTCAAATGCCACCATGATAAGCCTTAACAAAGAGATTATAAGAATCGTAATTACATATAAAATTTGCATTAAAAACATGGTATTTGGTATTTTAGCAAGCAGACATTTACCCTGACAGACACACACAGCTAATGCTATAATAGCCAATTCCTGGTAAAGACACTTTGTTCAATTTAAAAATGCATTACTAGACAGTGTTTTTCCTTATTTCTGTTCTTTTGGTTTTTTTTTATTAGTAGGGAAATCTGTTGCAGTCCAATGCAAATAAGCACACAAAAATTGATTATTATTATTATTCACCAATAATGATGATGATCATCATCATTAAATAATATAATTTGAATAATATAATTAGAAATAATTATATAATAATATTATTATTCATCAATAGTAGTAATAATAATAATAAAGAACAATTATATTTTAATTTTATTATTATTATCATTTTTATTATTATTATTATTATTGATCAGTATTATATCATTGTTATTCTTGTTCTAATTATAGTATTCTATTTTTTTATGTTGATGATGATTATCATTATTATTGGTGAATAATAATTTTCTTATTTTATTTTTATTATCATTATTTTTAGTAGTATTATTATGATGATTATTATCATTATTATTATCATTATTATTGATTAATTCACTATTACTCAGCCTTTAATATGATATGATTGCCACATCTATGGCTTGGTACCCCTATTAAATACTGACATTGAAACTTTTGTTTCATTTACATCAAACTGCACACCATGTGGTCTTGAAATCCAGGGATTTGTCTAAAATAAGGTTTCACCCCTAGACTACAGCTTCATGTGTTGGTGATGTGGAATAATAGCATTTTGGTTTTCAGTGGTTGGTTTTCCATGTAAAATTAATTATAAGATGAATCTGAATAATTTAAATTTACTACAAGTGAGATAAAAAAAAAGATTATTAAATTGTTAATAGAATGTAGGGTTTATGGTTTAGGACAGCCACCTCCCATTAAGCTAAGCATATGATTTTTTAAGTGTTTAGCTCAATACTAGGATTCTTACTTTGATACTTTTGATTCTCGGTTTGAGCTTTAACAGGTCGTCTTGCCCATTTTTGTGATGTGATGTGTCTATACATTAATACACTGCTCATAAAAATCAGGGGATATTATATTATTTTGTAAGCAGTATATAAATAAAACGGCTGTTTTTTTCTGTTTTGAAACTAGAATAAAAAAACAGTAGAAAGTGGTGTTCCTAATAAGAGCGAAATAATGATCTGTATTCCTAGCTCCTAATAGTTCTGGTTTAAGTTTAAGTTTGCTCTTGTGCCTCTTGAAATGCCTCATCGCTTAAACTTGGCTAACCATGTAGCCATTGGTCAGAACTTAATCAGAGACAGATGAGATCTTGAGCACTGACCTTTCATTTCACTCATCCATTCAAACTAATGTTTGATATCTGTCAGTTCAGCATATTCTTTCTGTCACACACACCGCTTATGTATAATCAGTTTAAAGCGTTCGGCTCCTTTAGATGAATGGCAGGAAGCTTCAAAGGCCCAGTGGTGGCCTTTGTTCTTTTCTGTGCCATAAAGCTGGGCCATAGTGCACCCCTTGGTTTTGTACAGTAGTGCTGGAACCTGGCATTCCTGCTCTAAATATAGCATTTTTTCTCCCTATTTCTAGATAAGTAATGTTACCTATATCAGTTACCATAGTGAATCAAAACTGAAGATGCTTTTTAAAACTTTAAACTCTGTTGAGTGATGTGAGATTGCTTTGTTAGTTCGAGTTTACATGGTATGCTTATTGCCCTATGTATGCTTATTGTGTCCAATCTGGTGAAAGGACTTTGATAGAGGCTGCCACTTAAGTTCCGTTACAGCGATGGCTATCTGGATGCCAGCTCCCTGTCCTGCCTGACTACTCACATTCTGTTCCGTTGTAATTTTAATATTGAGAAATATATTAAGTTTATGTCACTTTCTGGACCTCCCTCTCAAAAATACTCTTCATATCAAGGCTATCTGTCAAAACTGAGCTTGTCTTAAAGGATGTGAAATGTGCTGTGATGTTTCTTCAAGCCTGGCTGAAATGTACATTTAACTGCAGTATAGTGGTCTCGACTGCTGAGCCTGTTCCGTCATCAAGTCCTTTAATGCTGTAATAATTTGAATCATATTGGAAGCCATGTCTCGTTGATTGGATTTCTACGGTGGAGGCCAGAAGACTGCACCTCACATAATTTAGTATTGAGAAGATTTAGCAGTCAGTGGAACTCGATCTGTGGAACTGTTGACAGTCCACATTCTCTCTTGGCTCTATGTTAAGAGCTCAGCTGTGGCCTGAAAAGATGACCGCTTCTGGTTGAGCAGTTACTGCGGCTTGATTCAGAAAAATCTCTGAATAATCATTACTAAACGTTTGGCTGGAGCCACCTGACTGAAACCAAACACTCTGGCTCAGTCTGTCATTTTTCTTTTTCTCGGCTGTCTTCTTTTCAGTTCATATCGTGGAGTTCATGGGAAACTTTCAGCAGAGGTTACCTGCACTTGTCCAATCGATGGAAAAAATGTCATAGCCTGAGAGAATGTTTTTGCAACTATGTGAAATATTGAGATCATTGTGAAACGCCGTTTTGAACACGTTTTCATTGGCAGTTTCAAACAGAAAACTCAAACAGAAAAGGGGTCACATAATGGCGATGTTCAATGTCATGTTCGGTCTGTTTTCTACATTTTGATGCCACAATGTGGAAAGTTTTAAATTCAGTCCAAAAAAGGAAGGGAGACGCGATGAATAAGAAACTCCGGAGAGGTCTCAACATGTTAAGTGCTGTAATCTCCCTGAAGCATTGAGTCCCTTTTTCCTGTCGGCCCTCATCTCAACTTCAACCTCCAACCCCTGCTTGCATGTATCACAGCAAATGAAGGCAGCCCACGGCGGTCTAACATGCAGGACTCAAAGCCCCAGGGCCTTTTCTCTCTCTTGGGGCCCTCGAGCGGAGTGTGACCCCACGTCCCTCTACTCCTCCTATACTGCTCTCCCAGACAGACCTGCACAAGGTCTGGGCGTAAACACAGACTCCTATCGCTCACTCGCTCATAATGACTGTTTTAACAGCGCGAGAGGAGGGGGAATATACATTGTAAATTGTGTTTGACAATGTGGGCTTAGTGATTCCATCGTAGCTTGTCTTTAGTTATTGCTCAGACTTCCTTCCAGCCTGATAAGGACCCGTCCCCCTGAACATGCCAAGGTGCACACTGCTCCTTATCGCTCGGATTGATTTAGGGCAAACCTTCTGTGACAGAGGTCATTGTGCACTAAAGTTATCCATCACTGAAGCGTTTGATTTTTGCCCGTGTCTGTCTCCAGACTGTCTACACCTACTCTGGGCAAAGAGGACATGGTTGGGTGTGGTAAATAGGAACTTGGGACAGTCGCAGAGGGCACAGGACGTCTGCAGCACAATACCTGAGCTCTGATCTGTGTCTAAAATCACTGCTATAGATCTGATCTTTAGGTTGATGCATTCGTATGGCAGACACCATAACCAGAGCCAGATCACTATCTTTAGAGTTTAAGATCCACTGCATTTGTGTGTTCGTATGTTTTGCTGTAAATCCATGTAAACTCATCTAAATCATCAATGTGTGTCATCATGCAGACCTTTGGAATGTCCCATGTGCAGTATTTTCCAAATATCTTCAGGTCACGTATTTGTGAAATATGGCGTGGGGTGCTAATGATTCTTCCTGCAAAAGGAATTTAAACAAAATTCTCCATGTCAGTATTTTTAGTGGCCCGGTGATGGATATTTGTTGTTTTAAGTGCTGTTTATGATTGTACTGTCTGGACCACTTCTGGAATGAAACTGAGGAATTTCAGCATTCAAATCTAATAAAAATTTTAATTTTTGGAGATTTTGCCTAAAGCTGACTTTTTTATATATATGGTGTGTGAAACGGACAAAAATACAAAAACTTAATTCACAACACTACATTGCTGTATTAATACACAGTATGTTCACATATTAGGTTTTAAATATAAAATTGAAAACTATTCAATTTTATAACAAAATATAAAGGTATTCATTTCAGAAAATCATTTGAACAATTTTGTATGCTCACCGTCCTCTTCAGTAGATAAATCTTGCTATTACTGGGCTGGACCCCATATTACTTTCAGCACTGCCTAAATTTTTTTTGGCGTAGTTTCAGCATGGTGCTGGAAACATCCCTTATAGATTTTGTCCATGTTGACATGATAGCATAGTATTACACAGTTGCTGCAGATTTGTCAGCTACGCAGCCACAAAGTAGACGTTTTCTAATATTTGGAGCCATTCTCTATAAACTCTAGAGATGGCTGTGTGTTTAAATCCTGACATATTTAAACACACACTTTCTGACATACTCAGACCAGCGAGTCTAGCATTCTATTCTGTGCTTGGTTTGAACTTCAACAGGTCATCTTCACCATTTCTATATTCCTAAATGCATCGAGTTGGTATGCTAGCATTAGAACTGGTGTACCTAATAAAGTGACCGTTGAG
>JAUZSV010419000.1:0-10872 GCA_034780495.1 Parotocinclus cesarpintoi
GTCATCCCCACCGATGGCTCTGTAAGGGCGATCGGCGCGGACGACTACAAGCTCCGGGAGCGGGTAGGACCCTAACAGATTAATCCTAATAAATAAAGTCTAATATGTCTAACAGCTAACACATGCCAACAGTGAAATGGTCAGTTCATTTCAAGCTATCTATAAGTTATTTAGAGTCAAATAGATTTAACTGTGGGTACATTTCTTTCATTTTTATGGCTCTGCTACCCAGCTGAGGTGTTTCCAGGGTTGAAAAATATAATTGTGCACAAACAAATCTTCCAAATAAATCTTAGCTGAGCTTCCAACTACTCCATTCTCTGTAGTGTGCAGCCAATAGATCTTTGTCCTGCTGAGTGTGAACCAATAGTGCATGCACCCTGCTGAGAATGAGCCAATAGCTTCCATCTCCAACCAGCCATCCATTCAGAGGTCATCCTAAATCTTCAGCTATTTCTAATCTCATATTTAGATTATCCACTGAGCGTGTAATCCAGACATAAATTACTCATGACCATGCTGTTATTAGGATGGCGATGAGCAAACTGCAGCTATTTCTGTCCGTCATTGTACGCTTCCTCTTTACAAAGGTAACAGTGTGTGCAGTGTCAGCTTTAATGTTCTATGTCTGGCTGCTATGTGTGTGCATTCATGCAAGTCTGCATCAATATATGGCCACATTTCGTGACTCAAGACAGTCGACTCCAACACTCCGCTGGGACTTCCACATAGGGGCACTCCCTCACAAAAGACTAATTGAAGCAGCATGGCTCAGGAAGCCCTACCCAAACCCTTAGAATATTCCTGACTGTACCTAAAGAGAAATATCTACACCCCCATCCCCTCCTCAACACAACACCATTGCCATATTCAGCACACCCATTAAGAGATTACTGCTAACCCAAAATAGATTACTGCTAACCGCTTACAAGAGGTATCTTTAAATTCAAATCTTCACCATCTCTGAACTAACATTCTATTATAGGTTTAGTGTTCGTGTTCAACTGGTAGTTGACAATTGTGGTGAACGTACATTAGGAATCTGAGAAATGCACTTTCAGTTTTCATTGTTCCTTTACCTGGAACACAGTTCATTGGGTGATACGGTTCCAAGTCATTCCAGCATTCATCAAGACTTATAGCCACTCATACATCATTAGTCCATTATGTATATATATATATATATAATTATTGGATATTTCATTTTTAAATGAATATTTCACTAATATTTGTGAGCAGTATATTTACCTGCCCATCCATTAACCTACTACTCAACCCTCTCAATTCATCTAGTCATCCATATATCTGTTCATATATACAGTACATCCAAAATCTAACTATATTCTATACATCTTCTAAAAATGAATATGAAGAGGATACCACCAGAACAACGGGACAATCTAATCCTGTTCATGCCCCATTACTGTCAGTGTGTTTTGGCACTCTGGGGTGACCATACTAAATAGTCAATGTGGGGCACTCTCGTCCATGCTTCTGTTCACAGCCATAAATATATCACTAGTTACTCAATCATGACAATTTAGTTTGCATCTCATTTGCGTAATCAAACAACTTTCTTTGTTTTGTTTTTTTTCATTTGCTTTTCTGATAATCTTGTTTAATGAAATGAAAACAAATGCTTCCTTTTTAATCACATCATATTCATGTTAAAATATCCCCTAATTGTATGCAATGTATTCCTTAAAACTAACCAAGCAAAAGAAGTGAATGAATCTGACACCATGGCTCCCAGCAGCAGAAATCAGAGAGGTCCCAAGAACTCAAGAACTTATATAAACAGACATGCTATGATTGCTTGCCCTTTTCACAACCTCACTTAGGACAACATTCACTGGGTATATGAATGTATTTCTTGAGGCACACTGTGGGCAGAGTGAGTCTATCACATTAAGCTTTCGGAAATTGGAATCGCAAGGTGAATTAACATTGGATCCCCAATTCGGAGTGGGATTTATACGGGGCTCCTTTCTTTCCTGACCTAGAGCTTTATGCATGGTTTAGAAAGAAGAGGAGGGAGGATGAAAGAAACCTTCAGGAGAGGTAGCAGACCTTAGCTGCTCTTTCATGCTTTTGTTGTGCCAGGCAGTCTTGATTTAAGTAGCTCAGTGGCTTCTAGGAAAAGAGTAGAGCGTTTCGGCGTGTTTGTGTGTGTGTGTGTGTGTGTGCGCGGTGGGTGTGAAATGTATGTTTAGTGGATGGTTGCAACATGGTGTAATTAAGGGATTTGGAGGGACTTACCTGTTTGTAGCAAACCTGCTCTGCTATCGCTTACGTTGAAGTGGCGCTGGATGTCGAGCAGCACACCTGAGGGAGAGACAGAGACAGAGAGACAGAAAGTAAGACAGAGAGACACACAGAGAGACGGGGGATAAGTATTAGTGTCCCTTGTACACTTAAAATCTGTTAACACCGCTATTGTCAATAAACCAGTTAGTCATATAGTATTTAGGATTAAAGGAACACTACAGCATTTTTTCACCTAATCTGTCCCTACCACATCTGTACTTTGTGTGATTACAAGAATTTCAATACACTCCCCTAGGTAGTATAATGGAAAACCTGTTAACTCGAAACTCACTCATAATAGGAGTCTTGGGGCGGATACTGAATTCCATTAATAAAACTTTAAATTAAGCATGAACTACAACCGCAAATGTTTGTTGCTTTAAATAGAAAAATAAGGCCCAATTAGAGTTTCACTGGCAAATACCATTGACTGCAAATCTTCTACAAAGTCATTTCACATAAACGTGTGATTATCATCCCAACAACTTGTCACTGTGCTTCTCTTATCACAGAGCTTTGACTTCTGAAATCATTGTCTGCTTCTGCTAATTGCACAAATAGTCCAGATACACGTGTTGAATGTAAATGTCTTAGTTATAATGTTGTAACACACATTCATACAAGCACACTTGGCTTCCTGTCATTGCAGGGACTCTCAAATGGCATACAATTACTGCAGCTAATAAAAACTACACCTGACCTTAACCATAACCTTAGTATCCTGAAGACAATATTTAGCCTCTTTAGGCTTTTCAAAAGAAAGTTTCTATCCTAGTGAGGATGTGGTCCTCATTTAAGTGTAAAGACTTAACCTATACACAGATAACACATAAACAGACTACGCACGAGTGTTCATTTCTATTGATTTGTAGCCAAATCATGTTATGACTAATGTAATTTAACATTAACCTTGGTAAGCATTGGTAAGGCAAATTGTTTGGGATCAAGGACCAGCCAGATGTCCCACAATATCAATAATTTCGGATGCATGGACAGGTACACACACAGAGTCTTAATAAAGGTGTGTAAATAGTAACTTTTCATTAAGATAATGATTACTGAGGCTTATTAATGCAACATAAACACCTAATCTAAACCTTAACATCAGTAACCAAGAGGACAACTGTTAGCTTTTTAAAATCTGATCAGATTTTTAAAATAAGCAATTATATCTATGGGATCCTAAGAATAAACATACTTGGTCTTTCTGTTACTCGCGCGCACACACGCACACACACACACACCTGGTATCAACACTCACTTACGCTGCATTGTAAGTTTACGCGTCGACACCCCCATGCATGTACACTAATTCTAGAGTCACAGCCCTACAGGCAATACTTCACTCCACTGTCAATAAGATTTCAAATTCTACACAAATGATTGCAAGTTCATTTACTTAAACAGTGTCCAGCCAACTACTGCCCCTAGAAATATCTGCAGATTAGTCAGCCTGCTCTCTGAACGTTACCAAAATCGTTTATCACTATAATCATGTCTGGTCCTAGCTGTAATATTCAAACGTCTCATAAGTAGTTAAGCCAGCTCTTAAGTACCTGGATCAGATGTGCCAGAACGAATCTCTGCAGGTGGCTTGAACTTCAAAGCAAATTGGCTTTGGATAAGATATCCTGATTTGTTTAAGTACACCCTGCAGACCTATAAACCTTTTCAACATGATGTAACCTCTCTACTTGAGACGCAGTTTGATGATTCTGCAAATCGTTTGAAATAAAAGACCTAAAAGTAAAGTCAGATTTATTCCAGCAGTCTTGCAGACTAAGCATTTGATCTTACCGTTACCATTACATCTTTGCTACCCATAATGTTTAGGTGTGATGTTGAGATATTTAGTGGCTTGACTATGTCCAGTGGAAGGAAAACTTCATTTGACAGTCTGTTGCTTTGCGCCGCTGTCATCAGTGTTAAAACAAATTAGCGCCCTGATTGCTTATTTGAGACCTAAGGTGTCTGTATGTTGGGGATTTTGCTGTGAAATGATGTACACATGCTCAATCCTTGAATGAAGAGGCATGAGACTAAAATCTAAGTTTATTATACTGCAGACTGCTTACTGAACCAGACTAAAGTTTATATTTTGCCATTATTCCTGAGACTGCAAATATCTGTTCATTGGTGCCTGTTACCTACAGTGCATTTGAATCATACATTTTTACCAAATGCATTTCTGTCATGATTAATCACAAACCATTGGATCTCTTCATTTTTCTCATTACTATAATGGCTGTCCTTTCGCTGGATCTCTGCAGGTCCATCCTAGGTTGTTTCGGTTTGTCAGCAGTCTTAGGCTTAGGCAGGTACAAACACGTTCTAGCATGATGCAACGTTATCGTCGCGCAAGAAGTCGTCAACTGCTCACATTCCACCATGCCCAACTGGGATTCTCTTGCTTTTTTTGCCTCTAAAGAAGCGTCAGTTTGGACATGTTCCCAGAACTGAAGCCTAAAATAATGCTTTGTCTTCTAATCACATTTTTGCTGTTTGACCCTATAAAGAAACCATAGTTATAAATTGTTTCCTAAATGGTCCGCTATTAGCTATTGCCTACATTTTACATGCCATATAGAGGTAGCCCCCATTTTAGAATTGCTTGGGTCATGATTTTCCACTTTACAATGGGAATTTAGTAATATACTGTAATATAGTGTACATAAATACACATTTATCTGAAACTGCACTCTGATCAGCAGTGTGTGTCATAGGAAGTCATGGCAGGCGTGATGAGCACTGGGAAATGTAGTGAGAAGTGACAATAGCCATTCTGTTTTCGTTTTTCAGTTTCCATATGTTACTTAACAAATTAAATGAGATATCCAACACTTTATTAATAAATAAGCTTTGTTTTAATGACTTTGCCCAACTGTAGGTTCATGTAAATTGTAAGTATGTTTAAGGTAGGCTGGGCTATGATATATACAGTATATATTAATGTCCTCAGTTTATGATACATTTAACTTTAAGAATTTGTTGAAACGTAGCCCCTTCGCAAAATAGGAAATACCCGTAGTTCACCATTAGCCTATACGGAACTGACTTGTTATGAGCAAGTAAACAAATTACGCTTGAAAATGTCCGGAAGCAGATCACATAACACTCCATCTCATTGCATATAAATTACTAACTATAAGATAAGTCAGCACTTAAAAAAGAACTTTTGCTGAAAATGAAAAAAAAAAAAACAATATTTGCTTATGTGCTTTGATGATTTCAGATTAAAAGCTGGTTCTGGTTGGATTGTGTTCTTCTGCTTTTGCTTATTTGTACTAACATGAGGTTTGGTCTACTAGGAAGTATACAAAGTCTGGTCGTCTGATAAATGCTGTAAATGTAAACATATATATAAAAGATCATTGACTCATTTTTGGTAAAGCCAATAACCACAGTCTCTACAATGGGAGGCAGGGTTTATACTAGCAATCAATCCTTAAAAAATCCATTATGTAAGGACAAATATGTTTACTTAACATGTTACATTCTCAAAGACTTGTTGTTAAGGCATAAGGCATGAAGCAGGTTTATATCATAGTGCCATGAGCCAAACAGCATTTTTAGCATGGTAACTCGAGTCAGATTAAGTTCTCAGGCAATAAAGCCTGCAGGAACTGAAGCTGACAATGCAGAATGAGCAAAAACAGAATTAAATATGTGCTAACGCTAGTAACCTCTCCAGGTCTTAAATAATAATAGTCCAAGTGTAACATAATAATAATCCAAAGCCGCACATCTTATGAGGTACTATTTTATTTTACAACAAAGTACTAGGCCATTGTAAAACTATAGCATGTCTCTAAGCTAGCAAACAAGGTTAGCATGCAGTGACAATGGAACTCTTCAGCAACACAAATCAAGTTTCTCTGGCAGTAGCGTTATTATTGTAAATCATTTTCAGTCTGAACTAGTAAAAACATTACTAGATTACCCCTCAAAGACCCTGCACTAATCTGACAGTTACAGGCCTTTCTAACACTATTCAGACACAGTTCATTTTCCTTCGGTTTCATATTTGAGACAGGTAGCGCTCTAATTAGCCGGTTACCCACTGCCCTGGACCTCACTCACAAACTCCCCACAGGGAAGGGGATCCCTGTGCCAGAAGGTGCCACATTTCATGCCCAAACCACCCTATGGCTGCCATGCCCAACCGTGCTCTCTTGTGTACGAGTGTTAGAAAACAGATGGAGCAGTTTGTTTGTTTTTTTTTTACTTTGGCGTTACATGAACGTTAAGTGCTGATTAGGGTCTTTCATTTCCTCAAAGAAAAAACATTCTTATTTATGCAGGTGGACAGAAGGATCTTTTTCAGAAGGTTCAAACAGATCTCATTGGTACTGTATGTCAATGTTTGTGCAGCTGTCATGTGGCTGAGTGATATACACACCCTGACTGGCGCTGTATCCCATCTTTTGGCCTTGACCGCCATTCCTTATCTCGCTTGGCAACTTTGTACCCACCCTAGTCATCGGTGCTCCCATCATTACAGTAAGTTTTAATCATAACAGGAAATGGGCTTCCACTTTGTATGTAGATCACAAGCCAGTGCGGTTACTTGTTTTAGAAATGTACTCATCAGTCAGCATTTCCACGAGCGCTTATGGTCTCCAGTTTCAAAACCGTTGCACCAACCGTAAACATTGCTTTTCTCCTTGGCACACGTTTACTTTTTTTCCCCCACACAATTTTTCCTTATCATAACACATTTTGGGATGTGGTCATTTCACGCCACCTTTATGTCATCACAGCTCCTGTTAAGTTTCTGGGAGATGAAAATGAGCAACTCATATATAGATCCCGTTTTAGGTTCTCTATAAAATCACAATAATCAGCCACGTCTGGTAAATAACTTACCCACCAAGTGGTGCCAAGTGTCAGTGTCGTGGCTCCCACCGGGATACATTTTCATTACAACACATCTTTGTCAACCTTTATTCTCTACAGTCCTTTGCTTTACTTCCCACTTCCATTACAGCACGGTTGTACCAAGTTCAACATTTTGCCTGTTAAAAAGATATTTTTAATTTCACCCGCTAAACCCAAATCACATTCTTCTAGCATTTCTCTCCCCTTTTTAGCGAAATAACACACAGTTTGGGTCTGACAGCACCTTGCATCATCTCTATATGGAGGTCAACGCTGCTATCAATTGCCTGCTATGAGTACCTATGTGGGGGCAACAGCAGCGAAATGCAAATGCACCAAATGGCCAAACTGGCAAAGTCAACCTTCTGCCGCCCTCCTCAGTTGCCATGGCAACATGGTGCGGACATGCAAGCGAAGAGGTCAGAGTTGATATGAGCCCAGGATGTATGATGTCATATAGCGAGCGCTTAACAGCTAAGCACCTATATGTGTGCTACATAGTCATGTTTACCCAAACATAATCATTAGAGGCATTTGTCCCGTGTTTACACTGCTGTCTACAATACACACAGCTCGAGTTTTATTTCCAGCTGCTTATATCATTTAGGACGTTCCTCTGTAATTGCAGTGGCAGAACACAGATACCACAACAGATACTTGGCAGGTGAAAGAATGTTGCCCGGCCAGTCACTGCTGCGTGAGATCATACTCAAGCAGGCTGGGTGGTTCTGAGGATGAGCTTAGTTCACTCAGTAATGTGATGGGCTGCTTCCACAGAAGCTTGAGCAAGATGTAAACATTGTTCATCATTATCAGCCCACAGCCTGTGCTTTGAAGAAGCCTGAACGTTTTATCTGATAAGTCAAACTTTGTTTTACTTAGACGTGCTGTGACCTTGAACTTGCATAATACAGGTGAAGCACGTTGTTTTAGTCGCTGCTCCAGGTTGTTTTGTTTATCTTCGAAATGACTGGACGCTTGCTTATGATTTCATAGAACTGGTTAATTCAGCTCCCTGCTTTAGGCACATAAAACAGCTACTAATGTTGCAGTTGCATGACTAACCCAGATGATAAGTTCAGCACATTTCCTTGTTCTGAGATAACTCATGACACACATTAACAGGCACTTCTTACAATATCAGTCTTGCAACTATACGAATAACACCCAGCTACCGTATAAACAAAAAAAGGGACGAATTGCACAGTTCTACAACTTACGTTACAAATACTGTAGTTTGGACTGAATAATTCATGAACATTTCTTTAACCGTGCTTAATCTGGTCAGGGTTCCAGGGTGGGGCCCAGAATTTATCCCAAGATTTACAGTGCACAGCCTATCATGTATCATTTAAGGGTCATACTGAGTTAGGGAGTCTAGTTTCAGTCCAAGGAATGATTCCCCGTTCGACCTCTCTAGTCCCTTGTCCCTTTTTCTCTATTCCTAAAGTATTATTTGAAAGACTCACTTCAAAAAACACTGTGTTATATTTTGTTACAGTTTACAACCTGCAGCTATGTTTTCTTTTGTAAAGCATATACAAGCCATAACACAAAAGCAACGGTCCTTTCACAGTCTGTTCCTGAACTGGTACACTGGTACATTATGCTCAGTATTAATAAACCGTCTACACTTTTTGCATTGCCATCGCACCAAAGGATATTTAGGTTGGGCACGTCCAGATGTATAAATAAAGCAATTATATATGTGGTTGACAAGGTCCTATTGATGTTTTCACATTTTTACAGTGACTTTTCTCAAGGGATCCACAAATTCTCCATCAGCCATAAACGGGTCAATAAATGGCGAGTGCACGGCAACCACTTGGACTCTGGTGAAAAGCATACATTGACAGCTCACCGGGTTTCTGGTGGCCTCATAGGTAAATGTTCAAGGGTCGAAGACTCTAGAAGGATAGAAACTTGCTCCATTCACTACATGATGTTAAGCGCTGTCCATTTTTCTTGCCTTATAAAATGAATGGAACTGATATACCTCTAATGTCTTGTTCATTTAAAAATTCTTTAGTTGTCTTCATTATTCCACCTCTCTGGAGTCATAATGAGATCAACCCTTTATGCAATTCATTGCAATCCAAATCTCAGTGAGGTAGTAAAGGTGCGGCCCTGGTTGCATACTGTATATATATAGTCATAAACTATATTTAGATATTTAGAGATATTTCATAATGGAATATTTATTTTTAAAGTACCTCTTAATTTTTGTGAGCAGTGTATATGTTATACACTAAGTATATTGTCTCCTGAAAAGGGAGGGAATTACAGAAATACACAAAGGTTGTGTAGTATGTAGTACGATTTTAGCCATCGTCATCAGCACTTGTTCCTGATGCTTACCCAAATTCCTAAAATGTTTTTTAGTTTGAATTCTAGTGCTGTCACAAGGAAGTGTCTATTAAGTGCAACACAAAGCACTTCATGATCGTTATCTTTCTGGATAAGGGCATCTGCTAAGTGCTGTAAATGTAGTCCTGTGATTTTGTGTGTCAAAGGACAGACTGCTTCTTATTCATGTTCAACGTTTATAATTGGATGCATGATTTCACATCTACTAACCATTCATTCTTTAATGTCTTATTTAGTTGAGCAAAGGTTTTGCTAATCTACCTAGCCCTACCTACCTAGCATTATCGTACTGATCTGGGCATTCTTGCCTGCTTCTGAGATAAAGCCATAAAATATGGTCTGAAAACTGCCTCGTTCAGCAGTCTAAGATCTTTCAGCCTTGATTGAAGAGCGGGGGTTTTACTGCAGTGTTGGTTTGCGCCAAGTGGCAACAACAGAAGCGGCAAATACAGAGGAGTTTAGACGCGCGGTTAGCGTGCACTCTTTCAGCCTGGCTTGCTATGAATTATGGCCATTCTCGTAAGTAAGGCACACAAATTCCTTCCCCTCTGACCAAAGATGACAATTTGCTTTCCAAGGCTTAAAGACCTAGTCATCAATTCGGCCCCAGCTAGCACAACTGCTGCTGTGTTCCTCGCTTCAGCTATCTATGACAAAGAAGGGAGTTTATATTCATGTGCCAAGACTACCGGTATTTTAAGACAGACACGTCACTATATAGACCCAGTCTCCATGGTAGAAAAAGAGAATTACATGGTAGGAGGACAGACCTCGTTTTGTGGCTCCTCTGAGGGAACGGTTAAACCAGCGCACCCCCTGTGATGCTATTTTAAAGAAGTAGGTTAGGGAAAAGGCCAGAGAGATGATCGTCCTATTTACTCTAACAGAGAAATTTGGAAAAAAGCGGAATAGAGAAGTTGCTGAGTGGTAGAGGGTGAGAGGAAATAAGCAAGGAATCAGAAAAGAGACGCTGAGAATTCTTTGGCCCAGCATACATGTCCATATCCTGTGTAAGAGTAAGGCTATGCTTTGCGGTAAGAGAACGTTTCCTCACGGTTCTTCGCTCAAATATTTTCACCCGTTCCTCTTGCTCTGTAAAACTAGCTTCTGACAGAAAAAGACATCCTGCTGCTACCATCATGCTTCTCCTCCACACCTTGCCTGCCTCCCCTTGGAGCAAGGAACAATCCCTCTTAAAGTGTCAAGGAGATCGATACAAAATACTAAGCTCAGGGAAGGAGTGAGTGTATGTGTGTGTGTGTGTGTGTGTGTGTGTGTGTGTGTGTGTGTGTGTGTGTGTGTGTGTGTGTGTGTGTGTGT
>JAUZSV010419011.1:0-10872 GCA_034780495.1 Parotocinclus cesarpintoi
TAAATACTATAGGTTTTGACTGTTTCTTTTATTGGAGACATTGTTTAAATACTATAGGTTTTGACTGTTTCTTTTATTGGAGACATTGTTTAAATACTATAGGTTTTGACTGTTTCTTTTATTGGAGACATTGTTTAAATACTATAGGTTTTGACTGTTTCTTTTATTGGAGACATTGTTTAAATACTATAGGTTTTGACTGTTTCTTTTATGGTAGACATTGTTTAAATACTAAAGGTTTTGACTGTTTCTTTTATGGTAGACAGTGTTTAAATACTATAGGTTTTGACTGTTTCTTTTATTGGAGACATTGTTTAAATACTAAAGGTTTTAAATGTTTCTTTTATTGAAGACATTGTTTAAATACTATAGGTTTTGACTGTTTCTTTTATTAGAGACATTGTTTAAATACTATAGGTTTTGAATGCTTCTTTTATTGAAGACATTGTTTAAATACTATAGGTTTTGACTGTTTCTTATATTGGTGACACTTTAAATACTGTAGGTTAGGGCTGTTCTCTGTATATGAGGTGGCTGAGTTTAAATTATTTACTTTCTTAGAGACATAATTTAAATGCTGTAGGTTTTAAATGTTCATATATTAGAGAGGCAATTTAAATACTGTCAGTTTTGACTATTCTCTTATCAGAGACACTTTTTAAATAGTACAGGCTTTGATTCTTCCCTTTATTGGAAACATTTAAGTACTGTAGGTTTTAGCTCTTGTTCTATTAGAAGTAGTACTTGTTCTTGTGTTAGAGAATTATTTAAATGGTATAGAGACACGAAATACTTTAGGCTCGGACTCTTCCTTTTTTTGAGACACTGTGTAAATACTTTTATTTAAATATTGTAGCTTGTAACTTTTTCTCTATTAAAAGTATTTAAATGCTCCAGTTTTTGGCTGTTCCTCTTCTAGAGAAAATTTTTAATGCTGTAGGTTTTGACTGTTGTTCAAGTAGAGACATTGTTAAGATACTAACTTAGTTTCAGATTTTTTTTAACAGACTTATTTGACTAGATACATTTCTAGATTTCGTTCTTATATATATCATCTCTGCATTGGGTCCCTTTTTGAGTCTTGGTCCATCCAAGGTTTCCCATGGTCCCAATGTTTAGGGAGTTTTTCCTTGCCACTGTAACTCACCCTAGGCTTGTTCAATTTGGGTTTGGCCTTATATATTAGATAATCTAAAACTGTAAAGCTACTTCGAGATAATGTTTAATTGTAAAAATGCAATAGAAATAAATCTGACCTGACTTCATTATTTAAATATTGTAAATTTTTCTATTAGAGATGCAATTTCCTCTGTTGTGGGTTAAGACTGCTCCCTCTATTAAAGTAACTATTTTAAAATGCTTTATTTAGAGGCACTTTATTAGAAACCGCTGTTTACTTTATTAGAGATTATTTTTAAAAGCTACAGGTTTTGACTGTTCTTCTATTAGAGACAGTATTTAAATATGAATGTCCATCTGTTCTGTTAGAAAAACTGCTTAAATGCTGTTAGCTTTAACTGTTCCCACTACTCTTCTCTACTTTAGGTTTTGACTGTATTATTAATGTTAAAATATATTTTTTTTAATTTAATTTATTTAATGTAATAAATTTGAAATAAATGTTTGGCCTATTTCTCTGTTAGATGCAATGAATACTGTTTGATTGAGCCGTCCCCTCTATTAAACATTCTAATTAAATACGGTAGGTTTTGAATCTTTTAATAAAGATATTTAAATTAGAGGATACCTTAAAATGAAATATCCCCTATTTTTTGTGAGCAGTATACTATTTGGTTGGACTGCTATTTTTTTTATTATTTTTTTTATTTGTCTTTAGCAAATTATAAAAAAATAATTATTCAACGCTGTCATAAGAGATTATATTTAAATGTAATAGGTTTTCTCTATTAAAGAAATACATAAATGCATAAGTTTTTTCCTGATTTAGAGAGAGTTTTTAAATCTTGTAGTTTTGGGCTGCTTTTTTACTCGATGTTATTTTACAGACTACTTATATTTATATATCTACTCTCTTTAAGTACCGTGTGATCCATTTTCTTTATTAGAGATAATATTTAAACTGTGTATTTCTACTTAATGTTGTATTATGGGACTCATTAATATCCACATGTAAAGCAAATCCTTATTGTGTTGAGCATGGGAGGAGGTTTAGAGGGGCAGTTGAGAGGTTTAAGGGTCTTGCTTAAGAGCAGCAGTTTGTAGGTTTGGAATGTTTCCTTTATTACATGTACTTTCCTGTAGGCTTTGATTGTTCCTGCTATTAAAGAGAGTATTTTAAACACTGCTCATTTGTGACCTCTTATTTAACATTCTGTTTTAAATGGCACTGAGAGCTTCATAAGCATAGCCCATGGATTATTTATTTAATTTTAGCATGTGTTGTGCTTTTCATAGCAGCTGATGGCTTAAAGAAATAAGTTCTGTTGGCAAATACAGGCCATTTTACAATAATCATGAGTTAAAGCTTCTTTCTAATATATCGTTTTAGATAAATTAATAGTTTAATAGTTTAAGACTGTTAGGGGGCCTCAATGCGTCTCTGGAGTTTTACACTTGCATAATGGCATACCCTCAAGGCATTTTCCTAAGTATTACCTTTATTCTAATACACTGCTAGGACTTCCTTTGACGGCCGATTTTAAGCAACGCATTTGAATATACACACGTTCTGTGGGACTAACGTTTAGTGAGTTAACATATGTCTGGGTGTGTATACCATATATATCTGAGATGGAGCTGACTGAAGCAGTGATTGTAGAGTACTTGGCATGTTAGGTGCGATAGACTGCTGTCTGTGCTTTGGGCACAATGGCAGCACTGTTACAGATATTAGAAATGTCTGGCATCCTAGCCATGACAGCAACATTTCTGGATGTAAGACATTTTTGCATAGAAACCTGAACTGTGGTTCAGAGTATGTGTCAAATATGGTATATATCCAACTATGATATGCTGACCACAAAGTCATTTTATAAGTGCAATAGTTTAGTATAATATCTAAATTTACCTGCATTTAGCAGACGCCCTTATCCAGAGCGACTTACAACTGGTACAGTCTTACAATTCAAGCAATGGTGGGCCAAGAGTCTTGCTTAAGGACCCAACTGTGGCAGCTCGGCAGAGGTGGGATTTGAACCCAGGACCATCAGGTCCAGAGTCCAGTACCTTAACTGCTAGGCTAGGCTCCAATAATATGTAGTATACTCTGTAGTATAGCAGTTATTCCAGCTGAACAGATATTTAACTCTCCAGTCACAGTTGTTATTTTTGCAGTTATCCCTCATTAATAAACAGTGGGCGTGCTTCTTTTGGCAGATTGTAGGGAGTGTGCTGGGATGTGTCAAAGAGTTGACTCTTCATCATGTGTGTCACATGACTTCCAGTAAATTACACAGGTAGACTTTTAAGAAAGCGTCTTGTTTAACCTTTAGCACACAGCTTTAGAATTGAATGGGTTGGTTCCAATAGGGTTCAACAATGTTTTCAATTCAACAAAGGGTTCAATATGACTTGGGATTAGATGACAATTTTATTCATCTCCATTTGTTATACAAAAATAAGAATGTTATTATTAAAATACTCATATGCCAATATAGAAATGTAACACAGCAGTTCAATAAAGTAAACAACCTTGTGCTCCAATTCATAGTATGATTTTGTTACTATTACTTTGTAAGTCCTCTTTACTGTGCGCTGTGCTGGTATGAGTGGAACGGACACAGCAGTGTTGCTGGAGTTTGTAAACACCACAGTGTTACTGCTGGACTGAAAATTTTCTACCAACCAAAGGCAAACTGTGTAGTTACACATGAGCTGTTGTCTCTGACTAAGAATACATATGCAAGGTGGAGCAAAATACGTGTCTAATCGCATGCACAGTGAAGTCTTTTAAACTCCAGCAGCACTGCTGTTTCTGATCCACTCATACCAGCACATAACCAGTGTCAGTGCAGTGCTGAGAATGATCCACCACCCAAATAGTACCTGAGCTGTGTTGGTCCTGTGTGGGTCCTGACTTAGAGCAAAAGGGACTAACAAAGTATGTTGAAAATCAAATGAACTACAGTCTGTAACTGTAGAACTACAAAGTGCTTCTGTATGGTTAGTGGAACATAAAATGGGCAATGTGTGAAACAAGGACGTGTACCTAATGAAGTGAGTGTGTAGTTTGGATGTTTGTGACTGTTATAATGCAATGGAAGATTTTTCCTTTTCAGCCTGCCCTTTTTCCTATGTTCTATGCAGGTCATTTTTTTAATTTAGTAGGAACTGAGAGAAAAAATATCAATGCTTTTATGACATATTTTAACTAATAACAATATGTATGTATAGTACCTGGAGGAAGGCTTAGTTGATGAGAGTTGATAATGCACTCAGAGTCTTGAGATTTATATTTATACTTATACAATAATGTCTATCTATGAACGTGTCATAAAGACACTGCCTTAAAATTTGGAGAAATAATATTTAATTATTTAAAAGTGTGGAGGGCTATAGAGAAGCATATGGGCAACCCATAAGGGGCCGCACTGAGATATATGTCACAAACACTTTGAAAGGTCTGGACATCATTCAGTTAAACTCATAATGTCCCTTAGTGACATATTCTTAATATCCTGGATGCATTCATATGGCTACTTGTGAGTTTGTGGTCATGTGACCTCATTTAGAAAATGGTTCTGTGTTTGGTTGGTGCATGACACAAATCAAGCTAATTTTAAAAGCTTGTGATTGTGATTTAACAATTCTAGTGCTTTAATAACATTTACTCTATTTGTACATATAGCCTGATCAGATACTGTTGCTAAAACAAAATCATGAAATGCAAGTTGCAAAATGGTGTAAAGTATATTTTACATCTGGACGTGAACCTTAAAATAAAAATTTAAATAGATAAGACACCAT
Source organism: Parotocinclus cesarpintoi (assembly GCA_034780495.1). Lineage (NCBI taxonomy): Eukaryota > Metazoa > Chordata > Actinopteri > Siluriformes > Loricariidae > Parotocinclus > Parotocinclus cesarpintoi. The sequence goes on from JAUZSV010419011.1 coordinate 4,927, forward strand.
GTGACTCCTTTGTCCTAACACACTGCTCAGTTAATTTACCTGATTCAGTTATTTAGAATTAATATATTTTGTTTTTAAGACATAGCACCTTACAACTATTGTAAACATAGAAATAATTAACTACGTTATCAAGAATAATATGTATTATATATGCCTAGATGCCTAAATATTACCCCAGAGGAACACAACTTTATTGATGAACAAAGGGTGTCCTTCAGAGGGACCCGACCCAACAAGGCAGTATGTGAAGGGCACCCAATCCTTTGGGCATTGAAAATATGGGGTGCTTCCTCAGGATTTTGCCGTGATTTTTACGTCTACCAAGGTGATACTGGAAAGAAAACCTGATGTGGTGGTCAAGCGATGCAAAACACTCTCGGCACCACTGGTAATCAAACATCTTGAGCAACATATCTTCTTTGTTAGGCACACTTTGTAGCAATCGCTTGGCTGGTTGTCAACTTGAAGATGGGAAAAGTTTTGCCAGTCGTGGCAGAGGATCCATTAATATCTGGGTGGAGAAAGAGAAAAACATTGTCAAGTGGCACAACAACAAACCTGTTAGACTGATCTCATCCTACTGTGTACAAGACAAGGTATGATGCTGGAGTAAATCAGACAAAGCATTTGTGGAGGTCAACAGGCCACACATTTGAAGTACAACATATTTATGGGGGAATATTCCTCCTTGATGCATGTGTTACAAGGTACAAGTACCACATTAGGTCAGGAAGATGGTACCTCTTCCTGTTCTGGCAAACTATCACGTTAGGCCTAATGGTCTAATCCATGGTTGATCTACAGCCGTGGCTGTGAACTACTTAGTTTCGAAAAGCCACTGAAACAAAGGAGCTTCCAAACAGGGTTGCCACTAGCATGCAAAATACCCATCACTTACCTCCACACCTCCACCACCATCCCTCACGACAGTTTGTGTTGGAGTTGAGTTCAGCTTATGTTTTTTGTAATATGTTCATTTACTAAAGTTTGCTACATGGGTATTTTTATACAGGCTACACATGTTTTTTACAACAAACCTCAGAAGATATTATTGTTGGACTTGCCAAACAATGTTGCGGAAATTTAATATAAAAGGCAAATCTGTATATTAAAGCAAAAACGTTCAGCTGATTTTCAGCCTGTGTATTAATGATAAAAGTCAAATGTAGCATAAATGTCTCATCACTGAGTTTTGAAAACAGGGGACAAAAATGTGTTGTGGGGTCCCTGTGGTTTGTTTTATATCCATTGTAATTTTTTCTTTAAGGTGAACTGGGTCTGGGCTCTTATGGGTTAAATTCCATAAGGTCATACCCATTTAGAATAATTACAATCACAGCACAGGTGCCAAAGCTCATTTTTCTATTCTCTGAATTAATGTTTTCAAGACTTCTGGGTAGCACTTCCACCTCACAGCAAGAATGTCCTGGGTTTAATCCCAGGGTGGAGCAACCTGGGTCCTTTCTGTGTGGAGTCTGCATGTCTTCCTCGTGTCTGCGTGGGTTTACTCTCGGTATGTTTGGTTTCCTCCCACAGTCCAAAGACATGCGTTTTAGGTTAACTGATTACTCTAAATTGCCATTGACTTGACTGACTGTGCGTATATAACTAGTTCTGATATAACCCTGTGTGTTTCGCTGAGATGGTCATTGATGCTGATAGTGACTTAAAGAAGCAAAATAAATAAATTCAAGATATTTTGTCAGATGGATGCGTTTCCTTTTTTCAGACTCTCAAAAAGAAGTAGAATCACCCGGGTACCTCCTGCATTTGTATGCATTTTCCATACAATAAACCATTGTTCACCCATCCTCTTCACTTCGGTGAGAATAGAAACCATTTCAACAGATATTGGTTTCAGAAATTTTGACCAAATAGATATACACTCTGCAAAAACCACTCCATATAAACTATGTGTGTAATAAAGAGCTTGAATCACAAGGGATTAACCCAAACTGGAAGGGTATCTGGCAATAAATTTACATTTATGTAATTTAGCAGACGCCCTTATCCAGAGCGACTTACAATTAATACAGTTTTAAAACCCAAACAATTGTAGGATAAGGGCCTTGTTCAGGGACCCAACTGTAGCAGAGGTTCAGTAACTTTACCACTTGGCCACCACAGTCCACAATATTGATCTCTTTCTTCCAAAAATCTAGCTCATTGAATGATTTAGTATAAAACTTATCTTACAATGCATTGTACTCCTTATGTTAATAATAGGTCTTACCACAGATAAAATTGCCATTCCTGTCCTAGTTGTATACCAGGAATATATTTACACTCATTTTGGGAATGTGTGATTATTAAAGGTTTTTGGTTGTTTGTAAACGGCGCTATGATCATTATGAAGACATTAAAATCTAAACCATGTCTTTAGAATTAACCACAGCCAAATATTTTTGTGGGTTTACGGCAGATAATAAATTGGCTATTCGGTTTTGGTTTAACCTCAGTTCTGTCATGCAAACATTCTGAATCTTAACTTTTGGTAGAATTGTATTTTTTAAAAAACATAAATAAGCCTTAACTCAAGAAACTAGAATCAATGATTAATTAATTAATATCTGCCATTGATGAATTTTAAAGATTTCGTTATGCCCTTATATGTAATTTATGTTTATTGTCATTGGTTGGTGGTTTGTATATGTACACGACACAAGTAAATTGATTTTAAAAAATGCAGCAATATATCCTTTCTTTCTTTGTAGTTCTAAAGGTGTAAAAGATTTACACTAATAATAGACTTGCAACATTAATGTTTAAAGGCTTAGGCCTGCCAGGTCTATTTTTGTGTTTATGAAATCAGGGAGCAGCTGTGATGCATCACTGTGGTTCATGTAGTTAAAATAATTACAGTGCTTGTGTGTATTGTTGTTCCTCATACTTCTTCTTAGGTGGAATTTACAAAGAATCCTTGGCCTGTATCCGAAAATGCATTCATGAGAGCTGCCGGTTTGTTGTAGGCTTGTTGTAATGATTAAAGGTTACTATCAATAATTTTAATACTATTTTAAGTAGTAGCAGCACCATTTGTAGCCTGCCATTACCAGCCACTTTATTTGGAACACCTGGAGAGCTGATCAGTCATGTGATTATCCAAACAACCAGTTCTGTAGGAGCAGAGCAGTGCATAGTAAGTGATGTAACTTTGATTATGATGGAATGATTCTTTTATGTATTAATAAATACCTTGAGGCAGATGGGCAACAGCTGCAGATCACATAAAATTGTACTTTTTTGTAAGCCGAAGACTGCAGTGAAAGTGTCAGTAGCAAGACTATAAGCATGAAAAACAAGACAGTCAAACATTTGAAAAACAAGTCACCTGGTGTAATAGATTTTATGTAAACAACATGAATCCAAACCGCCTTGTGCCACCAGCTGGTGGTGTAGTTTCAATTGATCCACTAATGAATACTAAACATAGGTTTGGGTGACCTGTCCTAAATATTGTTGCTTACCATGTGCATCCCTTTAAGGGCAAAATGCCTATTAAACTAAGTCTTGAACATATGAAAGGCTTCACTAGCCACCAAACCTTAATCCAACAGCACTCTTGGTCTTCGTTGAATGGGCATAAAATGCAGCATGAATGTGCATCTGGCAAATCATTACATTCTTGCTTAAACAAATAAAGCATTCTGACAGCAAAAGTGGTCTGGGAGTGAGTGACTGAGTGAAGATATAAAAAATATAGACACTTCTCCAAAATGAAAAGGCCAGCCTGTCCTATAAATATTTATCGTGCCTATAATAATCATATGCAGTGCCTAGAATGTTCCCCTTTGAAATTGCTTTTTAGTTTTACAGCCTAAAATCAAAACTTAAAAAAATATCCTTTATTTACACATTTAGCTTGAAAACATTCGTCACACATCTTGGTCTCATCTGACCTTCTCTTTTCCCACTATGTTATACAGGCCAGTTTTGTGTAAAGTTTGTGAGATAGTTGTCACATGGATAAAATTACCACTCTCAGCCATAAATTCTTTAAAGTTGCCACTGAGCTCTCGGTAGCTTCTCTGATCATTGGCTCAGTCAGCCTATTTGGATTGACAGCCCAATCTAGGCACTAAACAGTCCTCCAAGGGATACTTGGAGCCTCTGGAACCTTTTTTTTTTTAAGGGCCCTTTAAAAACCTTTCCGGTGCCATGATGAATTTGTTGTGTCACCATAAAGTAGTAGCAGTAGAACCATAAAGGTGGAACCAGTTTTATGCTGTAAAATACAATTTATATAAATATCTAGTGCCACATCCACCACTGAGTAAGCCTATTGGAACAGTATAATAGGAAGAACTTCCCTTTATGTGATAAGAAACAACCTAGATGTCCAAAACTTCCCAATCTCCTTGGGCTGCCTAGTTGGTATAGTGTAAACTCATTATCTTGCCAACCTGATCTCTCGCCACCTGTAAAGGCAGGACAGATTTCCTTACATACGCTTTACTTGAAAAGACCACCAACCTCGACTCTTGCAAAGCTTAAAATGTAATAAATGTCCTGCCATCAGTAAAATTCTAGCTTGCTAAGCTGCCAAGTTTCAGATCGGTCATTAGGTGACACTTACTGTAAACTTCCAGCGTTGGTAGGGCCCTTGTCACTGGTAACTAAATGTGAATGACACTGTAGTACATGTAAATGTAAAAGTAAATGTGAAAAATTTGGAGAAAGAGGTGGCAAGTCTTGCACATTTGCAGTGATGGGATGTGCATTAGCCACATTAGTCCCCCAAGGGCCTTTCTAAAATATAAGGCATTAAAATATAAAGAATTTATGGCTGAGAGTGGTCATTTTATCCATGTGTATGTTAAGCACAACAACAGAAGTAAGCTATTGCCAGATTATACCAGCAATTATACCAGCAATTCTAAACATGCATTTTCACACAGAATCAATCGTCAATCACAGAATATTTCACAAATTTGTGTAAATGAAAAGAAAAGCTGTAAATCTGTACAACATATAAATGCTTATGCACATTGTGAATGTGGCACACTCACAAACCAAGAAAACACCAGTTCATCTAACACGTTTCTTTGTGTTGTGTAAGGAGACCGGGGTACCTGGAGTAAACCCATATGGACACAGGGAGGACATGTGGACTCCACACAGACTGAGTTCTGCTGGAGTTGTGAAGTAACCACTAAATAAACTACAGAAATTGGCTAAATAGAAGACTGAAATTAGGCAATATGTATACACATAATAGGTAAGAAATTATATTTGATTTGTATGTTCTATATGCACTGTATACTTTTTATAAGAGCTGTAAAGGGGTGGCAAAGTAACACAAGTAGCTATGACTGCCTTCACCCAGCTCCAGAGGTCCTCGGTTTAATGCCGACCTCGGACTCGACCTGTGTGGAGTTAACATGTCCCCCTTGTGCCCATGGGGATTTACTCTGGGTACTCCAGGTTTCTACCCACATTTTAAAGACATCTAAAACTACCCAGTGTGATGAACATGTCTGACAAGTATCTACGTAACCTAGATCCTGACAGTGATGCTGATGCAATTTGATAAGATATCACATTGAAGAATGTAAGTTTCTATTTTACAGTATAGCGTGTTTTATTGACACATACAATTTGGGTTCAGATTGTATGGCAGTGTTGTTTTCTCCATCCTGGATTACAATATAGGACTTGCAAAAAAAAACTTGTCCTAAAAGAGTGATTAACTACACACTATTTGTGTCATGAAGTGTAAGTATTAAAAAAATATTTTGTTCAATCCCGACCCTGGGTGTTACCTGTGTAGAGTATGTTCTTCCCGTACTTGGGTGGGTTTTCTGTAGGTAATCTAATAACTCACATTCCAAATATGTGAGTTGGGTTAATTGGTGTTTTCAAACGTGTGTGTGTGTGTGTGTGTGTGTGTGTGTGTCTCTGTGTGTGTGTGTGTGTCTCGGTGTGTGTGTGTGTGTGTGTCTAGAT
>JAUZSV010419021.1:0-10872 GCA_034780495.1 Parotocinclus cesarpintoi
ACACACACACACACACACACACACACACACACACACACACACACACACACACACACACACACACACACACATAACATGTACAAATAGCACAGTATCTGTAATAATTTACCAAATTTACCAAATCTATTATTTAAGTCTTAATGAGTCTTTTTTAGCTTCTTATTTGCACTTTGTATTTTAAACTCTAATAATGTATATAATGTATTTTATAAACCATAGGGCAGGGGAGAATATTGTTACCAACAACTAATTCCTTGTGGACCTACTTTTTTCTGTATTAAAATTTTTTTGTTCCTTTACTTTGTTGTAAAACTTGTACAAGGCGAACGAACACTCGAGGTCCTGCGATGATCTACGGGACTCACCCTCGGCTTGTGCCTAAGAGCAAATCATAGAATTCTATTGTCCATTTCGTTCAGGGTCAAACAAGAGCGAGCAAATAAGGTGATTAAAACATGCGATTGAATTCAACGTCACATTCGACACTGCTGCGTTTTGTCTTTTGGTTTTTATCGGGATTAAAGCAGACAGATTCAGACTAAACACGACACGGTATTAATAAGCGGTGTTCCAATAAGAGGCCGCATTTCACCAGGCTGCAGTCTCCATTAGCCTGAGGTGTTCTATATATAGTCAGGCGCCTGTCCTGGTTGCTTGAAGCAACCCAAAGGGGAATCATTCTCACCCATTTATAATGAATGATGCCACACAGGACGCTGGGATACATTTATTACCACTGCATCTTCACTTTGGCTTTGGATATGTATCAGTAAACGCGAGCTATACGCGCGAAGGTCTGCCTCCGAGATGATGCAAGTTCAAGCAAGAAAGATTTCGCTAGAGAGTCACCGAATCCTGTCACAAGCACTTTTTTGTTTTTACGGCTGAAACATTCGGCGATTTCCGATCGTCTCTACCTGCTTGTTATACCTTTAACGATCCGGTTGATAAGTTAAGCAGGGCTTAACAGGATTGCTCTCCCAACACTCGCTGGTGATTAGCAGGCTGAAAATCCTCCGCTTGCATATCCAGCTCGTGAAAGAAACCAGCGAGTTCAGGCCCTTTTTCCCTTTCGTATCCTCAGCCCTCCTTTATTTACGCGATTTCTTTTCCATCGACAGCTGAAGCATCACTTAAAGGCAACAGCAGAACAAAACACGAGTCACCTCTACGCTGCAGGATGTAAATGTGTGTTGGAAGGAGGTCAGGGACATCGTAACCGAGGTTTTGTTAAGTTCTGACACCGTGCCTCGCTGCGATGAAGATAAAAACAACCAGTAAGCAGACCGACCCACGTAAACACTCAGCGCTCAGCCTTGTTTATTTATATTTTTTAAATGGCCATTATCTGTATGACTGAAGAACTGAATTAGATGTTTTATTTAAATAATATTTTAATTCTTATGGCCAAATCCTGAACATACCAAACTTCCTAGGTAGAACTAGAGGCAAGGTTAGAACTCATGACCCCTTGTGTTTTAGTGATAAATTACTTATAAATGACCTATAATGCAATTAAATTAAAGGAAAAAGATTTACCATATAGGTTTGTATTACATAAACTAAAAGTAAAAAAGAATCTATATTTGTTCATTTTTATTATAAAGAAACCCTTCACAAAACAACTGAAACGAAACTAAACGTTAACATTATTTACCATGCTTTTTTTAAAGCCTAACATTATATTTGTAAAATTAAAAACAAAAACACAAAATAATAAAACAATAAAAGCTATTCAATTATCTAAAAAAATCACTGCTTTTGTCCAAAAAAATGCAAAAAATGAATCACTAAGTACAAACGAAACCTTATTTAATCAGAAACAAAGCAGATCAAACATAAATAAATATTTTAAAATATTACATTATTAGCATATTATTTACCAGAATATTTTGCCTTTAAAAAACAAGACATGAATTACAAAAAATTATTTACTTTATAAATTTATTATTAAAACACTGATATCCCTTGTTTTGTTTAAAAACTCAACTCAGGACTCAATGTGGCCGCTTGGGTGCAAAGCATGCAGGGAAATGTAGGAACTACACCGACATAAAGAGAAATGTGAAATCTTTCTCAAACATGTCTCAGATAAAGATGAACTCTATTCATAATATATTCATAATTTTCAAAAATCCGTCTATTATATAAGAGTTTATGGATCATCGTGTCAGCATTTGCGTGATGAATCATCTCTAGGCTATTAATGTAGAGAAATGTCAGTGCACATTTGCACCCGCTCCCAAAAACACATGACGAATGCATGAGGTCAGACCATCAAAAGAAAAGCGTTCCTTATCTGTGATATTTAAATGTAAAAATAAGGCTTGTTACAAAACAAAAAAAAAAAGTCGTAGTTGCAATGGACATACCTCCTAGGACCTCCCACTGAGGACTAATTTTAAAATCACCAAATTAAATATTAATTTTTAATTTTAATATTTACTTAATTTTACTATGACTATAATATACTTTTTACGTATTTACCTAAATAACATCTAGGCCACCCATGGAGGTCGGGTTTTGAGCCTTGGTCCTCCCAAGGTTTCTTCCTTCTGCTTTCAGGGATTTTCCTTGCCACTGTCATCCTAGGTTTGCTCAATTTGGGATTGGTATTTTAAGATCATATAAGATTATAAAGCTGCTTTGAGACAATGCGCCGTTATAAAAAGGCTCAGCATGTTCAAAATCTCAGTTCAGGTCAGGATAAGAATTCTGCTGAACGTGCATTTAAAGTTTATTGTTATTCATTTTCCATTGAAAAGTCAAAATATCATGGAAAAGGCGGGTCATCACGAAACAGAGGGTACCTGGAGAGCTTTGTATATCAGAAAGTTCTGGAGGGAATCAGCAGAAATGGCAACACACATCGTGTTTACTTTTGCATTTGTATGAATCTTGGAGCGTTTGTGGAAACAGCGCCACCTCTGGTCATATTTCATAAATGAAGTACGAATGACAAACTTTTCTATATGAAGCCATTTTCCAGTCCGGTATCGACCCTGAGGATCAGATCAGATCGGATCGGATCAGATCAGAGCTGTGTACGGTTCTGATAATGCTGCACTTACTGTAATCCTGCTAAAACATCACCACAATCCCACCCAAGAGATAAGAGGACGGACCCAGGACCAGCAGAAAATGAACTCGGACTCTACGAGACAGGAAACAGTCTATGGTAGCGCTGAACTGTGGGAACCCGAAAACTCAGAGGGACCTGGTGTCCCCACTAAAATGCAGAAATAAACACAGAGAAAAGGCCAGGCCCGGACCCAGGCCAAAGTCCATACACGGTGCCTGCTGGCTCTTGTTCTTTCACACTTGTCACTCTGAAATTCAGCCACTTAAACTTTTTTGAGTTCTGAAGAGCCTCTTACGGGGCTGTTAGCGTGGGGGAAGTGTCAGGTGACAAAGCCTGGCAGGGGGCTCTTAAATCCCCAGGCTCTTCAGCCTGTTGTCTACACAACGGCTAATTGGAAAAATCGACGGGTTTGGAAGATCCAGGGTTTAATCAGTATTTAGCACCATCTGGACGTGGCCTCCTCCTGCTCGGCTTTATCCAAGACTTCCTGCGACTGTCGCTCCCCGCCGCAAAAATGGAGATGGACGACCGGCCCGAGCTATATTTTATATTTCTGACCTTTAAACTCCGAACAGATGTGCATCAGGTTTGTATTAGGGAGATTTTTTTTAAATTGTGCACCGAATCCCGGAGCGCAGATTCCACGCAAACGCAGGTGGCTGCTCGCTGCTTGCGCGTTTCCTTGCGCGATATCGGTGAAGCCATCAGATAAACACACCGTCTGCATCAATACCTCATCCTCCCGCTTTGTGTCTCGCCGCACGAAAGCCGTTGCCGCGGCACAAGCGAACACTGGGCCCTAATGAGTCTTTGACATCGCTCTATTGAAGGCTGAACGGGTTGCCAGGTCTTTCTTCTGTCAGCAGATCCCGCTGAGGCATTCGAAAAACGGTTCGGGGTGGCGTGCGCAAACGCAAACGGCGCACAAAGGCCGCCGAGGATCCACGTGCAAATAGGGTAGAGGGGCTCTGCTAAATTCCTGGAGTGCAGAAGGCCTGAAAAATCCAGCTGCACATGCTTACAAGCTTTTCACCGCGTCGACAAAAACGCAAACGCAGACGCAACCGTTCCCTTTTTCTCAGATCGACAGCTGTCCCGTATTGTGCTTACTGTCAAAATCGTGATTATCAGGCACAAAGGAGCCGCTCTGCACTTTTCTTTTTTTATTTTATTGTGGCAGTAAAATCTTTTTAAACGGTATTACTGAGCGTACTTTAAGATAAGAATCATCAGGTTAAGGGCGAATGGTTTTTAGGCTGAAGCCTGATCCAGGATTCATTTTCATTTTGCAAATCAACACGGCGACTAAACCAATTCCTCTGGCGATCAGAAATAACAGAGAACCTCGTCCAACAGGACCTTAGAACAAACTGTAATAAATTGTACTTAATATTAACAATAACAGCATTAAGAAAATCAAATACATTCCTGACGTCCGGCTAGAGCAGAAATCATATTAGTTTCGGTTATCGGTTTGCATTTGACATTTTGTGTGATATTTGTGTAAACTTTAACAGTAACTTCAGACGCAAAAGCTCCCGCGTGGGACTTTTATTCTGACGCCAGCTCAGCACAGAGAAACCGGGTACCGTGTATCAGACATGTCTGGCTCAGTACCGGTACTGTTTTGGTACTTTTGTTGAATATCGGCTAAGATTAAGATTTTGATGAAGGTACTGGATTGTGGAGCAGAAGGTTCAGGGTTTAAATCCCACGGTTAGGATAAGGACGTCTCCTAAAGTGTAGATCAAGGATCGTACAGGTCTTGTTTTTGTTTGATTCAGCATCGTTTCTTGCTGTTGCACCCATTTGTGGCCCCTGTGCTATCTGACTTCCATTGGTCTCCTTGGAGCACTTCCTCTTCAAGTCCTGCATGCTCCCGTGTTGCCAAGTAAACAAATTCTAAAAACTATGCCTCTCCCAGGGACAATGTGACCCGGACTAATGAATAGAGTCAAAACACCTTGGGGTGCCATGTCAGCATTTTCAGCGCAAAGCAAGTTAAAAAACGTTTTAAAGGAAGATCACGGAGATATCTGAACGACTCTAAAATCTAAAATCTACAAAATCTACGCTGGGTCAGTTTTTTTTAAGTTAGGCCAGACTTTTTAAATTGCTTGTTTCTAGGATGTTCCTACTTAAGAATCTACTGGGGAGGGAGGAAAAAAAAATACAAATAAATCTTTATTTTTCAGCACTTTTCAATTTCTCGAGGACTATGTGGAATCAATACAAAGGAAGGAGGAAGAAATTCACCAAAGAAATGACCAACTCATTTGGTGCCACCAAAACTCTTTAAACGTCGACTCGTACATCCGAGCGCTGTCTGATTTCTCACCCGTGGCAGGCTGAGGGACTGTACTTGGAATTTTTTCTCAGTATCAGGTTTAATCTATCCCAACTATTATTAAAGGTTTATATTTTCATTCCCATTCAGAAGGAGATGACAGAAGGATTTCTCATTACACTGCTGACCGGCCTGGATTTACTCTAGATTTTATACAACAAAAGGACGCAAAGTGGTTTTAATAACAGTATAATGGCTTCTTCGTAAACAACAGAAGATATTTCCAAGCTGTTCTTTCTCTAAAGTGCCTCAGTGTTTTCCTGCTTCTAAAACACCTGATTGAATGCAGTTCAGAAATAATTATATCCAGGTCCAGGCCTGAGAAACACGGACCTAGCTGAACTGATAAAGGGTTTAAAGGATCATTTATTTCCAGCATTTATTTCGTTTTCTTGATTATATGCACTGGAACTCATTTAGATCTAAATGTTCTAAAATGAATCGGGGGGTTTTTTTACATTCAGAAAAGAAAAAAAGTTCAAAACAGCAAAAGGGGTTTTTATCTGTTCATTCACTACTGTCTCCTTTTCATATTCTAAATGCTTTTGGTCTTGCCTTTTTCTTAAAGGCTTAAAATGTTTATTATGCAACTGTCTTCACAATTTCTCAAATATGCGATAATAAATAATTTTCATATGTTACATTAATGCACTAAACCCCAAAACACACAAAAAAACACACAAAAAAAACAGTAACAAATCATGAGGACAGACCTGCACATAGCCAAAAGTATTGGGACACAAAGGCAAAAGTATTGGGACACAAAGGCAAAAGTATTGGGGCACATAGCCAAAAGTATTGGGACTTAAAGCCAAAAGGATTGGGACACAAAACCAAAAGGATTGGGACACAAAACCAAAAGTATAGGGACACAAAACCAAAAGGATTGGGACACAAAACCAAAAGGATTGGGACACAAAACAAAAAGTATTGGTACACACATCCAAAAGTATTGGGACACACATCCAAAAGTATTGGGACACATAGCCAAAAGGATTGGGACACATAGCCAAAAGTATTGGGACACAACGCCAAAAGTATTGGGACACACACCCAAAAGTATTGGGACACAAAGCAAAAAGTATTGGGACACAAAGCAAAAAGTATTGGGACACATAGACAAAAGTATTGGGACACATAACCAAAAGTATTGGGACACAACGCCAAAACGATCGGGACAACTAGGCCAAAAGTATCGGGACACAACGGCAAAAGTATTGGGACACAAAACTACTTGCTACATTTTAAGTACTGCTGTAGTTCCTTCAGGAAATGTAAATCTAATCAAAACTATTCTGTCTATAAAGCCTCAGATTCAATAGTCATGTCCCTTTGAAGTACGTTTTCTATCCGACCACACCGTCTTAATCGTAACCTCTAAAGGGTCCAATATCTCTTCTGACATCCAGTTATTGGAACAAAACAATTTTACAAAGTTTAGATCATGAATGAGCAGCCGGAGGTGACAGTGGAAAGGAAAAAGCGGATCTGTATGAAGAAAAGCACTGGAATGGAAATGTGTGACTTTACAAAAACTGGCATCCCTCACCAACTCGTCAAGCTGAGCCAGTTCGGAGGCAGTTTTGTGAGCGTGAGCATTATTAAAACGTCAACGGTGTGCGGTGCCGTAAATATAGCATCAAGCGGAGCTGCACACTGCTAATGGTGCACGGTCAGAATAAACTCCTCAATCGATCGTCCTGCTAGGTCTGGAAACATCTCGCTGAAGGACTGAGCTTTAAAGTCAGAATTAAGATCCTCCAGAGTTCCTACTACAGCGCATTAAAACTCCTACGCCATTATTACGTGAGAGGTTCGAATTGCGGAGGCTTGTTGAGAAGGTTCAGCGTAAGAGTCAGATCTGCTGGATAAATCTGAGGAGCTTCTCTGACGGAGAGATGTCAGAAGGAACGTTGGTTGGAGCTCCGGTTTAAAAGCTCATCCCCGGACCTGAGGTCTGACGCTGTCTGATCCCGTTCATCAGAGGAATTCCTGCGGCGCGGGGCCGTGGTGCTTCTGTTTGGAGTAAACATGATCATCTCTGTTTCACAGCCGTATCATCTTCCTCATCTAAGAGGATTTGAAACGCGAGACGCCGTGAGCTCAGCTCGCTCCTCACTGAGCTTCCAAGCCTAAATCCACATGCAGCCTGGTCTCCATTCACATCTAATAAGACTTAAGCTCAGCTCTCAACACGGCAGCAGCCGCTCATACGCTTCCATATCATCGATACTCCAGGGCTCCACAATTAATCGGACTAATCGTGATAATCGTCGTAACTTCTTATAGTCGAACTCAACTGACCGCGTAGCTACAGGCTTTTATTTTAAATAACTGTCTGCGAAACGTATTAAGCATAGCGATTAAAAGAGCCTCAATTCTAATCTCACTCAGGGGTGCAGGACAAAACCACATCAGGACACCAGTCCATCGCAGGGAAACTTATTTTCCCAAAAGTATTTTGACACAAAGCCAAAAGTATTGGGACACATAGCCAAAAGTATTTTGACACATAGCCAAAAGTATTGGGACACATAGCCGAAAGTATTTTGACACATAGCCAAAAGTATTAGGACACATAGCAGAAAGTATTTTGACACATAGCCAAAAGTATTGGGACACATAGCCAAAAGTATTGGGACACATAGCCAAAAGTATTGGGACACATAGCCGAAAGTATTTTGACACAAAGCCAAAAGTATTGAGACACAAAGCCAAAAGTATTGGGACACAAAGCCAAAAGTATTGGGACACATAACCAAAAGTATTTTGACACAAAGCCAAAAGTATTGGGACACAAAGCCACATGTAGCCAAAAGTATTGGGACACATAGCCAGAAGTTTTGGGACACAAAGCCAGAAGTATTGGGACACATAGCCAAAAGTATTGGGACACAAAGCCAGAAGTATTTTGACACATAGCCAAAAGTATTGGGACACAAAGAAAAAAATATTGGGACACATAGCTAAATGTATTGGGACACAAAGCCAAAAGTATTGGGACACATAGCTAAATGTATTGGGACACAAAGCCAAAAGTATTGGGTCACAAAGCCGCATGTGGTCCATAGTCCAATATCTTACCCCAAGGGGCCCCAGTAAGGTCGTCTGCTAAATGTAAATATTGTAAATTTTCCCTTAAGAATGAAGATAAGAAGTTTCTTTCACCAGAGATAACACTGACCACTGAAACATAGCGCCACACCTTTGCCAAACACTTCCTGACCATGTTTTTCTTTATTAGGCAGAGATTTAAAATCAATCATCGAAGGCACATTAGTAACCAGTCGTATCTCTGTTTTGTCCAACTGCACAGCATCACGTATCTGATTGGACTTGATCCCGCTCTGCTCTTAGCAGCTTGGTTATGATCCCAATCCTTGCTTAAAAGTTTACTCTAATAAAAAAGACACTAAACGGCCGTCCGTTCGAACCTGTCAGGAGACGCCGAACACGGGGACGCGCTCATGTACAGAGTGACATCTTCAACTTTTGCCTGTTGTGAAAATGTAATTTCTGGCCCTGGGACAATAAGAAGCTCTCAGGCATCCATGAGCCTCGACCTGCCTTAGCATGAGTTTAATACTGACAGCTCTAAATCCGCCCCGAGGGACGAGCTGATACATTTAGAGCGAAGAGGATATGGAAATAGTTAACAGGAAAGACAAGCTGCGTGTTTGCTTTATCAACAGCCATCGGCTGCGGCCTCCGAGGGATCAGCCAGAGAGAGAGAGAGAGAGAGAGAGAGAGAGAAAGGAAATCTGAATGCATTTGCAGAACAAAGACGTACTGTAACTGATCCAGGTGTGAATATTTTGACATCTTTGCCGTCCCAGGTCCGCACCGCAGGCCGAATAACACAGCCAGGCTGCCGTGCGGGTTCAGGACCGTCAGCTAGGAGTCGAGGAATCCGCTCGATTCGACGAAATCAGTGTATAGTGAAAAAAGCTGTAATGAGGAAGGAATTCGTGTCCCTGTGTGAATCATGCAAGTGGAAGTTTCGTCTCCACGCCTAATCCACCCTCGGCGATGGCCCTGGTTCTAAATCGAGACAGTTCATCACACAGTTCTAATGTTAAATCTGTAAAGCAACGTACGATATTATTCATACAACGAGATCAAACGGAGAAGCAAAAAAAAAAAATGAACCTCCGTAATCTCACGCCTCTCCTCTTGAGTTGTAGTTGTAGATCTCGATACAGGCTCGCCTTGTGCCCTGTCATTTTCCACAATAATACTTCAGCAAAGGTACGAGTCTCAATACGATCTCATCCCAAGAAAAAAAAAAAAAAAAAAAAAAAAAAAGAGTCTTCACTTTTTAATGGCTCTGATTTACCGTTTGAACTGAGGTATTTATTCGCCTTAATAGCTGCACCTCTTACAAATCCCTGATTTCACATTTTTTAATTGTTTGTTCCTCAAATGTCCTTAATTAAGAATCTACTGAGGAGGGAGGAAAAAAAAATCAAAACAAATCTTTATTTTTCAGCACTTTTTCAATTTCTCAAGACAAGGAAGGAGGAAGAAATAAAAATAAATTATTATTTAAAAATAAAATGTATTTCACCAACAGTTAAACAATTAAAGTGAATCTGGAAAAAAAATTTAATGAACAAAAGAGAAACGTTGGCTCTCCACCGGAGGGCTGAAAAAAATGTACAATTATTATTATTATTTTTTAATTCAACCATTGGTGCTGCGGCGGATCCAATAAGTACCAAAAAAAAAATTATTTTTTTTGGTATTCTTCAAATATGATCGTCGGCGGATCCGCGAAACAAGCAATAAAAAAAGTCTGGTTTTATTAGAATAAAACCCGACATTTTGGATCAAATCAACCCTCTCCTCTCTGAAAGCGTTTTTATTATGGACAATTATACTGGCCACAAAAACCTAATGAAACATCCCATAATAACATTCCCCCTCAGTTTTCTGAGCAGCATATCTCTGTTTGACAAATGAATTGTTATGAAACTGTGTCAATTGGACTGAATGTGTTTGATAAGGATGCAAAGCCTTTTACTTGCATAGTCATTAACTTGCTGATTTCGCTTAGCTTTTTTATTGCTGTCAAGTTTTGAAAGAGATTAAAAGAAAAGGAAAAAAAAAGAAAAAGACCAGCTTGGATCTCGCACTCATTTCATTTCAGTCTTATTTTTGTCCAGTCCTCTTTCTCCTGAGAGATTTTAGAAAACAAAATTGATCTTAAAATAAAAAGTAAGAGAAAATCACAGCGATTCTAAATTTCCTCTAAGAATCCGGGGACTTCATAAGGACTTTTATAATCTATTTAGTTTATTACTAATTTCAATTTTATTATTGATTTGTTCTTGATTTAAATTGTTATTTACCTAATTTTGCTATAATTTAATCTACTTTTAAGTATTTATTTAATGAACATCTAGGCCACCCATGGAGGTCGGGTCCCTTTTTGAGTCTTGGT
>JAUZSV010419032.1:0-10872 GCA_034780495.1 Parotocinclus cesarpintoi
AGAAGAGGCGGGAAGCGTTCGAAAACGGGTTGCAAATGTAACACATATACGTAACTTAAGCGAGCTAGCCGTCCAAACGCCAACTTTTAACACTAGTATAGCAGTTTGGAAATATTTTAATGTAAATAAACCAAAATTTTATTGCTGCTCTTACCATTGGGTAAGTTTGATTAAATCATTGTAGGGTCGCAAAAAATAACTTTTATTAATTATGCTGAGATTTCCTTAACAGCCAAGTGTTTTTTTAAGAATTAAACGAATTATTAACATATTTAAACGATGCCATGTCAGTGAAATGATTAAAATCTATAAGCACTATGGCTCAGACGCCACTCTTTAAAAGTAATTTGCGTAATATGAGCTCGCTGGATGCTTTTAAAGGTATAGCACAGGTACAGGTGTACAGGTAGGTTGTCCACTGGGGAAGTGGATCATCAGTGGACCATGTTCAGGGTAGTGTTTGGCGCTGGTACGAGTGTATTGTGGTAATGGGAACACGATAGAATATAAGTGCCTTATAAAATGTGAGTTTGACTTTGGCACGGTTGTGTTTTTGTTTTGTTCTGGTCTGACTAGATCGTCGTTAGTTCATACCTACACGCTGCTGTCTCAGAGCTCATGACCTTTGATATGGATGACCGTGTAACACTATCAGTTACTGATTAGATCAGGTCGTATTTCCCAGGAGACGGCGGTCCATGACACACGTTAACATCTTCAAAATAATGAACCTTTGCATTTTATTGTTTATTCCTAGATCTTAAAATCAGCGTCATCACCATGTTTGGGAGAACTATTTCGGTGAAGGCTGTTCTGCTCCTCGGACTCTGTCAGGTCGGATGCCGGAGTCTTGCCTTGACCCCGGAGCTAAGAGACCCACCAAAGAAAATCGGTATGACAGAGCCGGGTGATACATGTTTCTAACACTCTGATTTACTCAGCAGGTCAAATCTAATCTCTGTTTACTTTGTAACTACCCCGAGGTGGTTTTTGCTATTAATTAGACTTCTCCTAATTAGGACACGACCAGTGGTATGTGCACAATGCCAAACCCTGACCCAGGTCACCTGGGCGAGAGATGCACTATATGGACAAAAGTACTGAGACACGCTTCTTAATCGCTGATTTCATTTCTCTGGGTGTCATGGTAACAGTGCTGTCTATTGCATATACCGTCCCTGTGGCAAATTGCTAGAATCGGCCCTGAAATAGTAGATCATTTTAACTCTTCTAAACGGTTCACAGACTTTCGAAAGTTTCTGTCCTGACTTTGCTCAACCTCTGTAGCCGTAGTCGGAGCTGGAATCGGAGGAACCGCGCTGGCACATTTCCTGAGGCAGGACTTCGGACCCAGTGTGAAGATCGACGTGTTTGAGGCTGGATCGGTTGGAGGACGGCTGGCAACGGAGAACATTGGCGGACACGAGTACGAAACGGGAGGAGCCATAATACACCCACTGAATCTGCACATGAAGCACTTTGTGGATAGATTAGGTGAGTTCTAGACTAGTAAATCACACACACACACACACACACACACACACACACACACACACACACACACACACACACTGAGTACTGTATATCCAACATTATACACTACTGCAGCTTACATCATAAATTAAGGTGCGTTATGTCTGCATCAGCCTAAGGTTGTTGTTTTTTTGTTTTGTTTTGTTTAAACCCCAGGGTTTTGACACAAGTCCAGGGTTGGATAGGAGGCAAATCCGATTTTATTATTAATCCATGAGTTTACTTGCGGGCGGCAAGGGGGTTCGGTGGGTAGCACCGCGGCCTTACAGCAAGAATGTCCTGGGTTCAATCCCAGGGTGAAGCAGCCTGGCTCCTTTCAGGTTAATTGGTGTCTCTAAAGTGGCCCTTAGTGTGTGACCGTGTGTGCACCCTACGATGGATTGGCACCACATCTAGAGTTGTTCCTGCCCTTGCGCCCAGAGTTGCCAGGTGGGAAACAGGTGGCCCCGGTCTTTGGACTGTGGGAGGAAACCGGAGTACCCAGAGAAAACCTACGCAGACACGGGGAGGACATGCAGACTCCACACAGAAAGGACCCAGCGGAGAAAGTGATTGAATGAATGAAGGAGTTTACTTGAACTTGAGTAATCAGATAATGGGAAAACATGACTCCATAATCGGATTTTTACTTTTTGCGACCGTCCAATAATCTCTCCGCAAAATTCCCAATTTTAATACCAAACAATCAAATCCTTTTATTTTTTTTGTGTGTACGTTGTGTTTGAGTCACCAAAAAAAAAAAAAACAATTTAATAGAAGCCATGTCTTTAGAATGAATGGACCTGGCAACCGTATCAGTGTGGCTCACATGCGGACGCAGAGCTTTACTGAGCTAAAATCTTGTGGCTATGAATCAGATTGTAAACCGTAATACTTTCTGAGACGATTGATTCGATTATTGCGGAAATCCGACCATGATCAGGTTGGTAAGTATTTGAACTGATGGTTGGGGGTAAAATAATATACTGTTCACAAAAATGATGAAATAAGGCCTGATCTGTGAGCAGCGTGTATATGGTGTGTGTTTTATTTATTTATTTATTTATAATCCCCTCTCAGGTCTGAAGGTGCGTGCAGAGGTTCCCTCCAAGTTTGCTGTCTATGACGGGAAGGAGCTGGCATTCGAGGAGAGCGACTGGTTTATCGTGAACTTCCTGCGCATGCTGTGGAGATACAGCTTTAACCCCCTGCGCATGCACATGTGGGTGGAGGGGCTCCTGGACAAGTTCATGAGGTGAATCTTTTTGAGACGAGTGATGTGTGTTTAAGCAATAGAAATTGAGAGTGCTATCAAAATTGTTAACGTTATTAAAGTCACCCGGTGAATTCGGGCAGGATTTATCAGTACCAGCAGTTTGGATACTCATTCTCAAGTGTGGAGCAGCTGCTGCATGCCATGGGCGGAGACGACTTCCTGTCTCTGCTCAATCAGACCCTGGAGGAGGCCATGCTGACTCACGGCTTCTCTCAGACCTTTATCAATGAGATCGTCACCCCCATCTCGCGCGTGAATTACGGCCAGAGCGTTCGGCTGCATGCTTTTGTCGGTACGTCCGACTCACACTTCTGTTTACGTTCCTGCGTTATTTCATTAGTCGACCGATATGAGTTTTCAATGTCTAATACCAATATTTAACTTTTTGTGCAACCAATAAAATAATGATGATTGACAAAAACTAAACATAAATAAAAATATATGCGCTATAAATACTATGTGCTCCAGTACAACTCTCTGCCTGTGTCTCTGCCTGTGTCTCTGCCTGTGTCTCTGCCTGTGTCTCTGCCTGTGTCTCTGCCTGTGTCTCTGCCTGTGTGTGTGCGCATGCGCATGTGTGGGTGCGTGCGCGTGTGCGTCTCCCTCTGTGTGTGTACATGTGTGCATGCGTGGGTGTCTAGGTGTGTGTGTCTCAGAAAATGTAATAACAGGTCACGGAGTCTGATACACACTGATTCCTCTGTGATGACATCATCCATTTCAGTTACAGTTTGAATTTTGTCGGTTAGAATTTGAATCTAAACATTTAGCCAGTGCATTTCTATTGGAGATTTTTTAAAAAGATGTTGTAAAACTTAAATCTATTAAAAACGATAAATACTATCGACTCGTAATGACAAAGCACAGAACACAGTGGGATTATCTACAGAACGAGCTTTAAATCTCCTCTTTAACAAAAACACTTCAGGATTTATTCATCACACAAACATGTGGAAGAAACGAGAGAGAAAATTATGAAGAATATATAATGGTTATAATGGACTCTGTATAATGAATCTATGTAATAGGAAACACTGCAGTATTGTGTGTGTGTGTGTGTGTACGTATTTGTAGGTGCCGTATCGTTAACCAGCACTGATTCGGGCTTATGGGCTGTGAACGGAGGGAATAAGAGGGTCTGCACTGGACTTTTGTACAGCAGCAAAGCAGAACTGGTCCCTGCTCGTGTGACCTCCATCAAACTCAAATCCAGACCCTCAAAAACAGGTATGGTTCAGCATTTTTATACCTCTCCATTTTAATCCTGTGATTCCTTTAACACCCCACACACACTTTTCTGAACCCTTAGGTCCGGTCTCGACGTTATACGAACTAAACTACGTTGGTGAGTCTGGCTCCGCCCACTCCCTTTATGACATTGTGGTGGTGGCCACACCTTTGCACCAGGGTCTGTCTGATATCAGTTTCTCAGGCCTCTCTCCTCCGGTGCCCTCGCACTTCCCGGGCCGCTACCACCAGACGGTGAGTACCTTAGTTTTCGGCACTCTCAACGTCTCCTACCTGGACCCCACTCGTCGTCCGGATAATTTCTTCGTCTCGGACATTTTCTCGACCGATAACGAGAAGCTGGGTGTTGCCAGTATTTCGGCCGTACACCCTGTCCAGATCCCTCCCGGATATTCGCCCTCTTCGGCTGGCCAGGCCAAGGTGTGGAAGGTGTTCTCTCCCGAGCCCTTGACCGAGGAGCAGCTACAGACACTGTTCGTGTGGAGAGACCGCATCCTGGAGAAGCGCTGGCTGGCGTATCCGGAGTACCAAGCCACGCAGCGCCGCGCCCCGCCATTCGTCCTCCATCAAAACCTCTTCTACCTTAACGCCATCGATTGGGCGGCCGCGACCATGGAAATGAGCGCCATCTCGGCTCGCAACATTGCGCTCCTGGCCTGGCATCGCTGGAACGGGCACACGGATAAAGTGGACCAAGAAGGTTTGCACGCCAGCATCCGGGGGGAGCTGTAGTGCGTGCGTGGGTGCGTTTATTTTTTTATTAACAATAGACAATCAGAGAACTCTCAGTCTGAAGACCCAGGCTGATTGGGGGAATAATTTAAAATTCGAGACGAATGTCGGTTTTAGGATTTGGGAAAATACTGCAAAATTATTTTATATGTTAAAACGGGACATGGTAATGGTGTACAGGGTATATATTTCAGGGTTACATTTGCTGATACAACAATTTCCTAACTGAACTTAAAAAACTGTTTTTAAATACAGGCATGTGCCATTTAATGTCTATCAGATCAACATCCGTTCACTTTACTGGGTGAGGTCGTAAGAATTTTAACAGGAAATAAAAATCTGGCTTCTATCTGCTGACAGAAAATAGAATTTCAGTTTTGAAAATAAAACGCTGTCATTGTACTTTTTTTAGTTTTCTAAATGATGCATAAGATAAGATTTGTGCTGTATTGTATTGATATTCACAGTACTGTCCTGGAATATTTTAATCAATATTCACGTTTTAAGAAAAAACAAAACAAAAAAAAAACTGGGTCAGATGAAATTTAAATCGCATTTCATTACAAATGTTTTTTCCCACTGATTTCTCGTGATGTGCAATGGCTAGAAGATCTACTCGTATTAATCCCAGTTTGATCTTGTTAAATCGTGATTAATCACTTTTTTGCTTGCTTATAATTGACGGTTAAAAAAAAAAAAAAAACACTGCACCATACAAGTTGGCAGTATAAACTTTAACAGAGTGCCTTTGTTATATATAAAAAAAACTTAACACCGATGGCCTGAATCATCCCCTTTTAACACCTTAGTTACTTTTCTTGAATTAAAAGTACTATATACAGTTCTGTGCAAAATTCTTAGACCACCCTTAACTCTGTTTCCACTGATCTTAGTTCCATTTCTTATGAGCTGTAAGCTGTTCTACATGCTGTTGTTGTTCGGGTGTAAGGGGAACTCAAACTAATCACTTACCACTGTAGCCTATAGACGCCGCTTACTGAATTTTTTTTGTAACGTTCTATACAAATTTCCTGTTGTTTCTGGTTGTATTGTAATAACTAAACTAAAAAAATAATGATATATTCATCATCTCATTGCTATAATAAGGATATAATCAAGCTAATATTAGGTGTTTGAGACTTTTGCACACCTTTACTTATTGTGCCATGGTGATTAGATGACTGATCATCCTTAAAGTGGCATTAACTCCTTTGTTTGGACAAGCCAGATTAAAAGGTAACATTTCTATCTGAAACCCCATTTCCAATCAGCATTATAAGTAACTCTGTATTCTGAGTATTCTGAGTATTCAGTACTCCTATAGAAAGCCTTACCTAGAGAATCGTACCATCTGAGCATTTGTGGGTTGCTCAATGACCCAAGGGTCATTTTGAACCCTGGGCTTTGTGGTCCAAAGTCAGTCCTGACCTGCCAAGCGGCCAGAGTATTACAAATTTCTAGAGAAAGTTTATTTTACAAACTGGTAGGTTAGAGCCGGGACTTCCTCTGGAGCTCCGGTTCGAATCCTGAGTCGCACCACAGTCAGATCTTTTTCTATATAACCGTGAGCATGTGGACAGACGTTGTGCTTGTGTGATCGAACAGAATGACGGGTTTTGTCTGGACTGAGCTGAAGAGCTTTTAGTAATAAGCAGTTACCGTTTATCCCGCTGGAGTAATGCTGCTGAAAGTGGACTCGTACGTGTATGAGATGTTTTACAGCTGTAATTACAGACTCTGAGCCGTCATTTTCATTTAGTGTTCCTGATGTCACCTATTATTATTATTATTATTATTTTTTTATTTTTTTATTTACAGCTAATCGTACATGAACTCAATTCCATTGGCAGCTCTCTTTTAATAATAAAAGTTTCTAAGTCATTGTTAATTGAGCCATGGCGTAACCCATGTTAGGTGCTGTTAGGTGATTTTACTTAATGCCACGTCTGTCTAAGCTTCCCTTAGCTGTGACTCGGGTCTCTTTTCCTGGAGGTTTTTAGGTTACTTTAGAACTAAGCAGCGCATGCAGACACGCTGTGTGTTGGCTTGTTTTTGGGAACGCAAGGAAAACGAGTCCATTGAAAAAGAAAACCGGTGCACAGGTGAGACTTGGCAACTCGGGTCGCGTTGTAAATAGGGCTGTATCGATCCGATATTCTGTATCGGCCCGATATGTGGTGTAATCACTGGGTCGGAGATTGGATGGGGGGGCAGTTTAATCCGATCACGTTTATGCTTTACTACAATTTGGACGACACGCCGTAAACGGATGTCACAAGCAATAGCTGGAACTCAAGTTAAAACTGTTAGCTAGCAGCATGGTCATCATGTCAGCTGTGTGGAGTTATTTTAAGTTCAAGGATGATAAAAATAAAACAGCCGTCAAGAGGTGGTAGCAGAATATAAGTCTGATATCGATATCACCAGATATTCAAGTTTGTAGTATCGGTATCAGGCATTAAAAAATGGCCAACCCTAGTTGTAACGATAAGTCAAGAAGTCTTTGTATTTAGATTTTACAGCTCTTTTCCAACATCTGCAGAGTCGAACGAAAGCTTTAATGGAGACGAACTCAAATCTGTGAAAGCTCAAGGCGTTTGGTTTAATACCATTTTTCTTTTTGAAAATTTCCCCCTTTTTCTGCAGCAAACAAAGATTGAAAGGTTAAAAACAATTTCCACCTTCCCTCTAAACACGTCTAAATTTCCCAGAAGTGCCCATTTTGTAGTGTCTGACTGATTTTGTACCCTGTGTTCTTTGCACTGGTTCTAAATCTAGGTTAAAGCGCATGGTTTATAAATCAGCTGTAATGCGATTGAACAATAGATGTGCAATAGGAGCTTAATTAATTCAGAAGCAGCCTGGTTTGACAAAGGGAAATTGTGGTAATAATTAACATAAGATTATTTTGGGGGGCAGCACGGGGGCTTGGTGGGTGCACTGCTGCCTCACAGCAAGAAGGTCCCGGGTTAAATTCCAGGGGGAAGCGGCCTGGGTCCTTTCTGTGTGGAGTCTGCATATCCTCCCCGTGTCTGCTTAGGTTTACTCCGGGTACTCCGGTTTCCTCCCACAATCCAGAGATGTGTGTTAGATTAATTGTCATCTTTAAAGTGGCCTTTGGTGTGTGTGATGGTGTGGGTGTGGGTGGGTGTGCGCTTGCCCTACGATGGATAGGCAATGGATATAGTTGCTCCTGCTCTGGGACAGGTGTCGCACAGATATAGGGTCTATGTTCACCCGCATGCTTTTATTCCCGGATAGGCTCTAAACACCCCCAGATCAGGATAAAACACAAACTGATTTTAATGTCACTGACAGCCATTTTCCAGCCAGGGCATAAAACATTGCTAGAATCACACTAACATAATTATGACTGGTAATCACCTGGCTGTTAATGAAATGGGTTTCTGTGCTGCAATCATTCCTAGTAATGTTTCCCAGGGTTTTTCTGATTTCTGTTTTTTTAGTCTAACAAAGCAAAAGAGCTACACTTCTGTTTCTTTTGAATTTCACTGTCACGTTTTGACAAAATGTTTCCTAAAATCTTCCTCATTGACATGTAATAAATGGTTGAAGTTGTCAATGAGAGGAATCTGTGCTTTTATTTTATGCCTTTTAAAATGGAAGGGGTTTGACATCTTTGTTATGGAATAAAACTGGGCATTAAATTGAATTCAGAACCATTATAAAAAAGCGGTTTATATCTGAACATGCCACAATCAGCTTTTTTTTTTTTTCTTTTTTTTTTTTTGTAATATAAGCAAAACATTCTGGACAGGCTGTATAGCTTGAATCGAAATTGCAGTGGCAGTGTTCCGTGATGGTTCTAGATCACCCGTCACCAAGCTTGCTGAATTTTATGGCAGAATTAACTGACTGAACTGCAGCCAATGCTCTGCCTGGGACTTCTGGGGCTCGTGGTGACCCCAGTGGCATCAGACCAGTCTTTGTTTTGGGCCTGAGAAATTTCATGATTTATGGTGATTTTAAAAAACTGACTGAATTACAGTCGGTGCCCTGCGAGAGACCTGTGTGCCTTGCCAAAAACATCAGGGGCCCCCAAGGGCCTTGCAGCATGGATCTTGGTGTGCCCAGGACAGAGCATGCCAACTTTAGTGGCTGTAGGTCAACAACTGTCCATCTTGTAATCAATTCACTCTGGGACATGTGCCTACCCAAGGACCTCAGGGTCCAGAAACCTCAGGGACACAAGCCTGTTGGGTACCCGGAACCGAGTGTGCTAATTCGTGTTTGTAGGTGATGTGTGCCAAAGTTGCAGCCACACAAGTGCCTGGACTCGCGGCTTTTCCTGCAGTACATTTCCCAGAGCATCGTTGGGCCTTTTTTATGTGTGTTTTAAAGTGCCATGGAGTTTAGCAGGTTCTTCTTGGTTTACCTTTTCCATTTTTTATTTTTCTTTTTATAAATTGCTGCTATTTAAACCTGCACCCTTAGAACAGAGTTCCTAAATTAGGCCTCAGACCCGCTGCCACCTGACTGTATTATTAGAGTTCTGATTATTGTTGTTGTTGTTATTTTTGTTGTTGTTATGATGCCACACTAATTTGCACCCCATGTGCTCTGAGCCTGATGACCTCAGCTGTGTCTGTTGCCTTTTCTCGTCTTTCTTCTGATCCCTGTCTCGATGCCCGTTATTTATTTGTCTCAGCAGTCCAGAAAGGAAATGACAAACTTTTTTTTAGCCTTGCTCCCTCCCTGCGCACCCAAACATGCCCTTATATCTCTAAATGCCCACCATTCACCAGGCGGCACAGTCCTGAACATCTGACCAGCACAATGAGGCTGATTGAGCAGAGAGATAATGGCATGTCTGTGCTGCAGGCAGGTAGAGCAGGACGTACCGGCCTCTTCACACCCAGCATGTGATGCCCAGGGGGGTGTATAATAACCCCCGGTCGGAAGGGCGCCGGGATCAGAACACCACACTCTCCCTGCACTCGTCCATCCTCCTGATCTGCGGTCTGAAATGGGAGCCAGAGTTCTTCTGCTGCTCCTGCTGGCGCTCACAGGATGGCACAGGGGTGAGAGAAGAACCTTATTCACGCTTACAATTTGATTTATTTCGAATGTGTTCGGTTTTCAAAGGTGTGCCTTTGTTTGAAGGAATATGAGTATGAGTATGAATATGATCTTCTGAAATGTATATTTAATATTTAGGGGGACAGAGGGACTCTGGCAAAAGCGGGCGCTTCTTGCCAGGGTGGGCACCGAGCCACGGGCAGTTGAAGCCGAAAAAATTAATTCCCGTTCAAAAGTGAGAGCTCTGGATTTTTTTTTTCCAACAATCACAATTTTAAACTTTAGGAAAAAAAACACAGATCCTCTTCAACCTGAACCGGCAAGAATCTCCCATTGCTGATATAATAAAGTGATAGTTAACTGCCCCCTTCATTTATTTAACTAAAAAAGAAACGTAACTTTAATTTTCCCAAAAATTAGATTGATATTCAGACTAAAAGGATGCTTTTAAACCTTTTTTACTGTGTTTGATACGTATCTGTTCAGAAATCTGACCCACTTCAACATTTGTTTTGAAAAACTTCCCACTGGAGAAGCACTAAAAGGCGTCCCCTCAGAATTGAACTTTTAACATCATCGATCTAAAGCTAATAAAGTTATACCGAATAAATCAATTTAATCCAAAGACAATATGGAAAATATCACAAGTTCAAAAATTCATAACCCAGTCTATTTTCATCCGATTCTAAACATGATTTCAATTTTGGAAAGCTTTTATTTTGCCAGAGCCCCTCACATTTAATAGAACCTAAAGTGTTTGAGATGTTCAGTTAACGGGTGACAAAATTAAAATATGATCATATGACTAAGTCGAGATGGAGTTAATCTGAAATGAGTTTAGAAAGAGTTTAGCTGGGATTAGCTGAAAGCTAAAGGTGATGTTATACATTTTAATCTACTGTCACACAGTAATGAGTAATTAAAAATCATTTATATTTTTTTATTTTAAAATGATGAAATATAAAATAATTAAACAATTTTAGACACAGACCGTGTGTGTGTGTGTGTGTGTGTGTGTGTGTGTGTGTGTGTGTGTGTGTGTGTGTGTGTGTGTGTGTGTGTGT
>JAUZSV010419043.1:0-10871 GCA_034780495.1 Parotocinclus cesarpintoi
GTAGAAAGTAGAAAGTTATAAAATTAGACTACGGCGAGAATAAAGCCAAACTTAAGTATGAGTCGGTGATTCGAATATGACTATTAAACAAATAAACAATACTAATAAACAAACACGGAGTAAGAACCGACTGTACGAAGAGTTATAAGTTTAAATTGTAACGAAGACGAAGCCGAAATTAAATGGATACCGGAGATTTGCTAAAGGCTAATAAACAAACACACTATAGACACAAGCCGGTCACCCGTAAACTTTCTAAAAAAACGATTAACGACAGATACAAATAATTGACCGGTAACAGGAAAGAAGACAGTCAAGTTATTAAAGTATGAATTAATTAGGTAATATATATATATATATATATAATAATAAAGTCGTTTGAAAAAACAAACTGCTAGGAGCTAGTAGCGCGTGTGTAGGAGCGAAGACTGCTGCGCATGCGTCAGTGCGTCAGAAGTTTCTGTCACACAACTCCATTCCATTTTCTTTCCTTTGTGACCATACTCCCTCATTAGGATCCATAGTCTTTCATTTAGGTCCCTACACACTCAGTATGGCCCCTACACCATCAATAGGGTCCCTGTTACCTCGTTTTTTGTCCCTTTTCCCTGAGTAGCATCCTTACTCCCTAACTTGGGTCCTTACTCCTTCACTGGGGCCCATACTCTCTCATTATTATCCCTTCTCTTTTAATAAGGTCCCTACTCCTACACTAGTGTACCTACTCCCTGACTAGCATCCCTACTCCCTAACTAGGGTCCCAACTCGTTTACTGGAGTCTCCATTTCCACACTAGGTTTCCGACATCCTTAATAGGATCCCTATTTCCCTGTTGTTGTCTCTACTCCCTGACTAGGATCCCTACTTCCTCATTCGTGTCCCTACTCTCTTACTAGAACCTGTTGTCCTTCTCTAGGGTCCCTATTCCCTCACTAGTGTCTCTACTTTCTCGATGGTGTCCCTATTCTCACATGTGTTCGTACTCCTGGACTAGGGTCCCTACTCACTCATTATCATGAGCATTTCCTCATAGGGTCCTAGGGTCTTCCTTCCCTAGGGTACCTATTTTCTCACTAGGGTCTGTACTCACTCATTATTATCCATTCTCTTTCAAAAGAGTCCTTATTCCCACACTAAGATCCCTACTCGTTGTTGTCCCTATTTCCGTAGGAGTGTGTCTACTTCTTCGCTAGGTTTCCTACTCCCTTCAGTATTCCTAATCCCTCATTGATGCCCCTTCTCTTTCATTAGGATCTGTACTAATTACATTTTTACAATCCCAAATTCCCCCTACTCCCTGCACTGGGGTCTCTAGTCCCACACTAGGGTTCCGACACCCTTATTGGGATCCCTACTTCTCTGTTATTGTCTGTACATCCTGACTAGGATCCCTACTTCCTTATCCATATCCCTACTCTCTTACTAGGACCTGTTGTCCTTCTCAAGGATCCCTATTACACTAGTGTCCCTACTTCCTCATGATGTCCCTATTCTCTCAGTTGAATCCATACTCCTGAACTTGGGTGCATACTTTCTCATTATTATCCCTACTTCCTCATAATTGTCCCTACTCCCTTACTTTCTCTCACTAGGGTCTGTACTCCCTCATTATTATCCCTACTCCCTCACTGTGATCCCTACTCCTTTACTAGGATTCATACACACTCACTAGGGTGTCTACACCCATTCTCGGATGCCCATATACTGAGATTTTTTCACTGACTGATCTTATACCTGTATGAATCAAAAGTGTAGCTCCTTCCTCAGAGAAAATAAGTGGAAGGTGCAGGTAGATGCAGAGACTTCATCTATATCGAATAGACCACTCTGTGAAGAATTTGATTTTAATGCTTCATTTGTAGATTGACAATCATTATTTAGTTAGTGGTTTTGATAAGGAGATGGGTAATAAAAATTTCACTTAATTAAATTTTACCGGCCGGCACGCAACCCTGTGTGGATTAAGTGGAAGATAATGTAGGGATGGTTTTATATATTTATATATAGTATGCTTTTCTTATGTTTAACAATTTAGTAACATTTTATTGTCTTGTCTGCTGCATCAAATTTATTTGCAACTTCTCTGATGGACAGATGACACATCAAATTCCAAAGACAAAAAAGAGAAAATAAACCTACCAAAACAGAACAACAATTACTAAAATACAATGCAAGCTGTTGTCTGATATTCCATTCAATAGTGTGTGTGCTTATGGAATTAAATAGTACTAGTAAAGTAAGCACCCATAATATTTACAATTATGTTACCTAGAAGGTAGTCGTACTATATATGGTAGACAATAGTGATTAGGGGAAATTTTTAGTTCAGGACGTGGTTCCTGCAGATGCATTAAAAAAAGGACATCATAATGTGATTTCGAACAAGTGATTATCAGATGATCTCCAGTTTGTCACCATGTGCATAAGGAAATTCTTTACCTTAAAGAAATATGGGAATGGATTTTCATATTTCTCCCTACAGTGCATCATATCAATAAACAATTGAAGGAATCCAGAGTTTTTTTAGTTTATAAAGGCTGTTCCAACGTTTTCTAATTTGGGTTGTGTTAATTATTAAGTGCAGTCCGTTAGGATTTAAAAAAATAAAAATCTAGGAATGACAGTTACGAGGGTTAGTCTCTTCCTCAAATGAAGACAGTCGGACCTTTCAAGTAAAACACAATAAAACATTTAGATAATCAGATTTTCTCTCAGTCTGACAAGGCACTTACGAAAACCTTTTGATTAGACTGCAGGCAGAGCACATAGCCATAAAAACATACTAAGTGGATAATTGTGTATAAATAGTTCAGATTGCTTAGCAATTGTTTTTATTTATTTAGTATTGTATCATTTGTAAAATGCTATACATATTTTACACATTAAGATATTTATATTTAATTTGCCTTCCATTGTCCTATAGAAATAGTGCCATATTGGGAGCGCTGCATTAGACATGGTCTGCCTCTGAGGTTGGATCCACAGAACTTCTGAGTCTTGTTCTTCTAACGTGACTAGCATGTTCTCGTATAGTCTGGTTTTTTTTATGTATGTAGACTACTTTCATTTTTAAGCATTATACATTAATTATACATTAATTACATTTCCAATGACCTCACATAGAGAAGCAGAAACAGAAATAAAAAGATGAGATAGGGAAACACTCACATGCATTGTTTATTTCACACACAAACACAGTGTCACAACTCAGAATTGTAATGCAATAAGCACAATTTTAATGTATATTATTCCTTACACATTTTAGACAATATCATATTTTATAGATTGATTTTGTTCGTCGAGATAAAACTTTAATGACTTTACTTTGACTGTAAATAGTCATAAAACTACAAAAATCTATATGTTAAAGCAATATCAGAACTATTTCATAAATCATCTATTACTTGTCAAAGTTAGTTTAAAAATAGCACTGGATGTGCTCTTCATCAACACCACCATTAATATCAGTTTCCCTGCCATTCCCTCCCATTACATTAGGTTAGAATCTAATGTTACTTTAGTAGTTTAGTAGTTTTTATCGAACTACCATTTGTTGCTTTGTGGGCTTGGCTTGACGTTAGGATTCATCCTCTTGATGGTGAGGACCTGGCTCGAGCTCCTTTCCTGTTGTTGCTTCTGGTCTTTGTGGTTCACAATCTACCTTGTTACTTTTTATGTGTTGAGTTTGTTGTAAGTTTTCATTGCCATTTTGGTCATTAGTTGGTTCATTTGTCACAACAATCTGTCCATCGCACTTTTCCTCCTCATTAGTTTTGTCTGTATTAGCACTGTTTGTGCAACTAGCTGTTGCTTCATTACTGTTTTTCACCATAACAGGTTTATCTTGTGAAGAACTATGACTATGTATGTTCGGTTCACCGTCTGTGCTGTCATGTGATCCAGATGTTTTGCCTTCCCTTTTCTCATCATTAGAGCTACTGGTGTGTTGTTTAATGTCTGCCCCGGGAGTCTGATTGTTCGATGTATCATTTAACACAGCTGCCTGTTTAGTCTGTTCACTGCCATACTCAACTTCAGGTTTTCCTGCACAATGTCCAATATCCTGCAAGCTTATAGTTTTGTTAGATTTAGCAACATCATCATCGGCCACACCATCATTATTCTGCACTACAGGCCTGTCTGTACTCATGTTCCCATTTGGTTTACTTGCATAGTTCTCTTCATTTTTCAGACCTTCTTCATGAATGTCTGGTGTTCCATTTTCTTCTTCCGACCCTTCCTGTTTCGAATCTTTATCAGTTTGCGGTGATTTGCCACCATCATCTTGACACCCATCTTCCACACTTTCATTATCTTCGCTTTGGATGTCTTTGGGTTGACTGTCTTTTGGGGTTTCATTGTCATTTTGATTTTTAAGGGGCACAAGGTCGCTTTTCACACTTTCACATGACTCAGCCTTCTGTATTTCATTGAGTGAATGAACATTTTCCATCTTAAACTTTAGTTGAATACTTCTGGGACACCACACAAAGTCATATTTTTTCTCAAAATGCTGATAGGCAAATTTGATCAGCTTCTTTCGCTCTTTCTTGTCCAGAACAGAAAACATGAAGTAATCTAAAACGCTCTGCTTCACACGAGGAAGACTGTTTTCTTTCAAAGTCATCTGGAGGAAGAAATGAACCAGCGGCGCCTGATAATGTTCAAAGCCCAGTAATCCCAAACACTTCAGAATGCGGGTGATGCGAAGGTTATTGTGTGTGTTTCTGTAATTGTAAGGGCAAGAAGTAATGATTAAATTTTCCCCACAACTAGTCAGGGGATTGCAGAGCAAAACTAAAGAAATTATTAACCTGTTTAGATTTTCAAATCGCTCTTTCCAGTTTTTGGTACGTTCTACCTCTCCAGTTTCTTCACTGAGCAGTTTTAGTCCATAGAAATCCAGCATGAGCTTGTAAGACTTCAACAGTCTTTCCTTTACCTTCTCCTGTTTACGGAAGAGCTGGAAAGAAACAGCAATGTTACACATCAGCTGTGCTGCCATATCGATTTTTTTCCTTACTGGTACAATTTCTATTTACAAAAACAAAAAACAATTATATTTGACAAAATTATGTGGTTAATTAATTTGTTATTTTTAAACCAATATATTTATTTTTATTATCGTGTAGCAACAGTAACATGAAAAATACCTCAAATTGATTTTAAATGGTTTTATATAGTTGAACCTTACCTTGATTTCCTTTAGCGTGAGTTTATATGACTCAAAGTTCATTCCATGCTCTTGAGTTGGAAATAGCCTGAAGAGAATTTTAAATTGTCTGACACTTGTGTTCATAAAATGTATTTAAAAACACTTAAATAACAATCAGCACCACAATCCTTGACAAAGAGGGATAAAAATGTTAATTGTCTTTGTGGTTAATCTGCTCAATCTCAGTGTCCATATTACAACAACTGAAGATTGTGCATTTAAAAGTTTTGCAACCTTTTTTTTGTAACATTTTGTAATGTGTGTATTGCTTTAAATTGGAAAATGAAGAGCAAGCAATATGAGAGCATCTTTAGAACCTGATGCCGTCACTTTTACCACACAGGTTTTCAGGTGAGTTTTGGGTACTAGGGGTTAAGGTACTGGACTATGGACCAGAAGGTCCAGGGTTCAAATCCCTTCTCTGCCACAGTTGGGTCCCTTAACTCTCAATTGCATGAATTGTAAGGGTGTCTGCTAAAACTTATGTCTGGGATTTCACCTGAGGTTGCTATTTAGAATGTTTGATTCCTTATAATCAGCATTCACAATTTGATTTGACACTTTAATCTTTACAATATATACATTTCAGAATGTATTGGTATTCGTATTGGGTATGCACCCATAATATAATGTAAAAACAATGTTAATGCTAGATGGCATGGGCTCTACCAGTTTGTGCAAAATCTGAGGATTCCACTTAGGATCCAAGATCCAAGTTATCCCAGTATTATAGAAAAATGTTTAAAAATTAGCATATTTTGGTTTTCCCGAATGTTTAACTTTCTGAGTCTATTCTGGGGTTTAGTTCAGGTAATTGTGCAGTTAAAGTATTTGACAGGCAGATTCACTCCAAATACTATGCTTGTCATGTTTCACTGTATTAAATTAGAGAAAACCGCAAAATGTTTCCACTATGTATTTGTCTGAAAGATCCAACCAATTCTTCGTTTTGTATATGGTGGCAAAATGCACGTTTACAGGCAGGTTCATTACACCTTGTTTGTTTAAAATGTCTTACT
Organism: Parotocinclus cesarpintoi; assembly: GCA_034780495.1. Taxonomy (NCBI): domain Eukaryota; kingdom Metazoa; phylum Chordata; class Actinopteri; order Siluriformes; family Loricariidae; genus Parotocinclus; species Parotocinclus cesarpintoi. The sequence goes on from JAUZSV010419043.1 coordinate 6,235, forward strand.
CTAAAATGGGCTAATTTGTCATAATGGTGTAAATTGTCAATCACAAAGGCAACTGTACATTAATTTGGTTTAAAATATGCATTGATACATTTATTTCAGGTAAAGGTTTGATATCTCATATTGCCAAAGCAAAAAAACATTAATTAATTTTTCAAGAGCCTCCAGAAAATTCTCTTAGATTTAATGTCTTAAAAATGTATCATTTTTTTTACCATTGAATGTAGGAGTGCACGTATTCCAGCTTACTATAATCACCATACCATTTCTTGTGAATTTCATCAATGTACAAACCTGAGGGTAGAGAAGACATTGTTAACTTACATTAAACCTCCATTATAAAGTCATAGTGTTAAGCACCTGTATCATATCAAATCTTCAGTTAAACTTACCATCAGGTTCACACCGTGTCTTATTCTGGTAAAAGTGCAAGTTTGGTAGGAAGTTACTCTCCTGCAGGCAAAATGATAGAGAACATTGTAGAACCATAATTCAAGACAAGAGATAAAATGCATAGGGTATGATAGATTGAAAATGTATGGTTAAAATAAAAACAGTGACACATGGACAAAATGAAGGTAATGGAAATCTCACATGAAGTGAATCATCATCATCATCATCATCATCTGTTCTGCTGACAGCATGCTAGAGTGAAAATGAGATCCACAATTGAATTCACGTTTACCATTTGGGGGGTTGTTTTAATCTAGATTACATTTTGCCTTCAGAACTGCCTTAATTCTTTATGGCGTAGATTCTACAGGATGCTGGAAACATTCCTCAGACATTTTTGGTCCATATTCACATGATAGCATCACGTAGTTGGTGCACATCAATGATGAAAATCTCCCATTCCACCCAATGTGCTCTACTGGAGTGCAATCGGGTGCACACCTTTGTTGTGGGTATTTGCTTTGGCTTGTGGTTTTTTGAGTTACTCTTGCCTTTCTATCAGCTCAAACCAGTCTGGCTATTCTCTTGAGACATCAATAAGGCATTTCGCCCTGGCCATACTATGTAAACCTTAGACATAACTGTGTGTGAAAATAACAGTAGATCAGCAGATTCTGAACCTGTCTTGACAATGTCTATATTCCTAAATGTACAAATGAGTATCTGCCATGTGAATGCCTGATTAGATCTTCCTAATGAAGTAGATGTGTAGTAGATGTTATATAGTTAAGAATTTTGTAATCACATTACAGTCACTAAAATCATTAATACGTGGCTCTTTTGAGTAACTACCTCCGCACTGCATATACCATAACATTTCAAGATTTCTTTGACCAAAGGGCAGCAATCACTAACCATGACATGCACAAACAGCAGCTGAGAAACCAACTCCGGTAGTGGAATGTGGGAGGAAACTGAACCAACTCAACACAGTTTTACAATGGCATGCTAGTGGAAATAAAGCCAGTTACAACTGGCTCCTTATGCAGTACATTTTTTATAACATTGTGTGTTTCAGCTTTTGACTTACCCTACACATATGCCTAAAATTTTGCATATCTTGTGCAGCATGCCTGTTTCTGTACGCCTTGTTCCTGGATGAACTACAGCCCTGCAAAAGTACAGTACAGTTTATTTTATTAAGTAAAATCCTTTTCTTTTCGGTTATGCTGTTGCTATGATCAGTGTCAGTAGTCAGTGGAATGTTAGAAATGTTAGAATACACTTTAGGTATTACTTTAGGTATACACAGCATATTCCAGCACTCTACATTCCAAGCTCTGCTTAGAAATAACAGCTACAATCGTGGTTTAACATTTAGAAAATTACTGAAACGGTGACTTCTGCATCTCCAATTAATATTATTTTATATCTTCCTGTGCCCTTAAGTTACTGGACTATTGACTATAAGCACTGCCACTGCTGGGCCTTTATCACTCACTTGCTTTGATTGTATTAGTTGTAAGGGTTGCTATGGATAAGGGCGTATGTTAAATGTTGAATAAATATTTAAAAGTAGTTTTGAATATTATATAGTTTCAGTTACTGCTTTATATGTGAAGGTCACTGTGAGTCCGAAAACACAAAGCATGTCAATAGAAAGAAATTCAAATGAAAATAGCAGGATTAGGAGATTGACAACCTTTGCACAGTATTGGTAAGAACGTGTTTGAGGATTTTATTTGTATTTATTATTTATTTATTATCTATCCAGGGAAAACGTGCAATTTGACGACTTCATGGTCAAGCTGTGAAAGTTCACAAAACCTGTTAAGCAACTTACTATTACATGTAACAGTACATTTGTATTCCTGGGTACGGACGTGGTACACAGTTTCGCCGCTGGCAAAAAGCTTTGAGGAGCTTTAAAAGTAATTATTCGTAATTTGATTACTGGCTAAGCTTCTAGCTTACCTCACTTTTGTCTTCACCGTGGTCCTGTGTGTCCAAATCTTCGTCTTCCCATGACGAATCAAAATGCTCATCGAAGTCCCTTGAATTACCAAATGAACGAACGTTACCCATGCTTTGGTTGTCTCTGTAAGTCCAATAGCTTGACATTGTACTGAATAACCAAAGTATGATCCTTGTGAGAGAACGACGAAGCACAGCCAGACACAGCCAAAGCAGTCGTCTAACAAACAGCATTACGCCTTTTATTTCCGAGAAAGTGAAAGTGAAAGTTTATCCCGCACCGGCTATGCTATAAAAGGCTTTGCAGGCATAATCAAACAAATATAAACGACACTCTGACCTTTCTCACAAATTCTGAAGCATCCAAACGGAAATGTCCCACCGAACACTTCATTTAATCATGTGTGAAAAAGTAGGAACTGAGTCACTCATGAGTAACTGCCTATACAGTCGAATCCGGTTAATTGGACCACCGGTTAATGGGACCAGCCGCTTATTCGGACCAAATCCTAAATCCTATTATATACGTGTAATGTTATTCGCTTATTTTCGTGTAAAATTTCGCTTAATCGGACCAAAGAACGTGAAAGAATAAGAGTAAGAAAAAGAAGCCACAAGTCGCCATTTAGCGATCAGTGATTTATGGGAGGATTCCTGTGCTCTCTGGAAGAATTTATGCTTTTATCAAAGCTCAGGAAATCTGAAATGTTGTGTTGACAAGAGCAAAACCAGCGGGAGGTGAACACGCAAACCACTTTCTTTCCCACAACGAAGCACCCAGTAGGCAGCAGCGTGGTTATTGGATGTATTTGCATCTCCGCTTTTCAGCGAATTGAAGTCGATCGTAAACACAAGTGTCCGGCAACACGTGCCAGGAATTTCATCAGAACGTTTAGTCAGTGAACTGTGTGTATCTTTTCTCCCCTGCCAAAATTCCACGGTGGGACTTGACGTTAGCTGAAAAAAATTGGTTTCCTGGATAAGATCAAGCAACAAACATCAAACACTAGTCAGTGTCGGTTGGTGGAAATTACCGGCTTGGCAACGACGACAATTGCGCGTTTCAATGAATAAAGCAACAGTAATTCTTATTCGCTATACGTATAAATACACAATAGTTTAAAACAAGGTTTAATAAACATTTACTATGTTACATAGCAAGTCCCGTCTTGTAACATAGGGCATGTTTGTTTAATTGGACCAGCCGGTTATTAGGACCAAAACGATCGTGTCCTGATGTGGTCCCATTAACCGGAATCAACTGTAAATCTTTGTCTACTTTTACTTTGTTAAGGCAAGAATTTTTGCCAAATGAATAACTTAATTTGTGCACCATATTTCCATTACTGGCTGGGAACTTCTGTTGCAAAAATGATCCCCTCTGTGGCCTTTACTCCCTCAGTCATGGCCAGTCCATCTCTGTGTTGTTGTCCGGCCAGGCCTGCGGCATCATAAGGGGGTGACGTTCTGGTGGACTGGCGTGTTAGAACACTAAGCAGCAGTACATACTGTTTTAGTGTAGTAAATGCAAAGATGTGCATAGCCAAAATGGTCAAAACCACTGAGACTAATCAATGCCACTGAAGTCTCACTAATATCAGACAGATTTGATGCTTGGATATTTATGGATTCACTACAAAACTATAATGTTTTTTTCAGCTTAGAATTGTAGCCTATTTAAACAGCTCTGTTTTGAGACTGCGCAATTTCAAACGGTGGCATGTGCCTCTATTAAAGCTTTTATCAATTCAATGATTAAAGCAAATTCAATCTAACAAGACATAAGATGCACACAGTGTGACATCAGCATGTAGAGGAAGATGGCAGCAAGCAGAGGCGTTCTGTTCTGCGGTCTGGTGACAAAGAGCCACTCAGCTGGCCGTATGGTGCAGAGATAAGACTGAGTTCATGGAAACCACTTTCCCTGGAACTAGAGGCCCTGTTTTAAGGACCAGCGACCACACCGCCCTCCTTCACACCCTATCCTGTCGTTCAGTGAGTGAAGCCTCACACGCCTTAAAATGCACTGCAGGGGCGAAATTATGTGGACGCTCCTTCCCAACTAGCTTTTTCCATTATTCATAAAATGTTACATCTAAAATGTCACATAAACTGTCACATCTAATGACTCCAATATTTCAGAGCTCACTGATGTTATGTTTGGCGCCGTCACAGAATGACACAAAGAAAGTCAGCTCATCGAATGCTGTCAAACTTTCTGCCCCATCATTGCGAAGTGGAAACTTCTAGGAGCAAAAACAGCTCGGCCACAA
>JAUZSV010419054.1:0-10871 GCA_034780495.1 Parotocinclus cesarpintoi
GAGGTGGGGGGGGGGGGTAGGGTTATCTGGTGGTGGACTGAATTAATTTCCTCTCTGAGGGTTTGGTGTCAGTGCTGGAGCAGGGATGAATTATGCCCTGCACACACAATGTGTCATTTCCTTTCTGCCAGGCAACATTGTCACCATTCGGTAACCTGAAAACAAATTATCATCCGCTGGCATGAGTTCAGATTCAATTACGGGGGCCTGCAGTAATTACGGCGAGAAAGAAAAGAATAATAAATGCAAAATAATTGATTAACCTAATAGTCTTTATTTATTCACCCCTTGTATTATGTGGTCTCAGGATTGCGGGGTGGGGTTGAGGGTGGGGTGGTAGGACTCGGGTTTGGCGGGGCTGTTGGGTGGCACAGCTGCTGAAACTGATGTCCTCTAAAGCAGCCTTCATAACTCAAAGCGGTTATAAAAACAAAGCAGTGATTTGGCAGCTTTGGTGAAAAACTTGGTTGACTTGCTCAGAACCTTTGGGATTGACTGCGGTGCCAACGCAAGCCTGGAACTATTGTGTGAAGTCAGCGCCTAGCCTCGCAGTCATGTTCCAAAATCTGGTTCAACGCCTTCTCGGAAGGTTGGCACAGCAAAGCCTGTATTTATACCTGTGTAGGTTGATCTGGATGTAATTGTTGTGTTGTATAATGTTGGTGTGGTTTAGTGGCTTTGTCCACTATTAAAAAAAATACCGAAAAGATAAAGAGAGAAACAGATCAAAGTAAGTTTTTGTAGGGTGGTTAGAGGAGGTGCAGTCAAATTTTGAGGATTTACATTTGACATTTTTTTGGATAATCTTTTTTTCTAATCTGGCCCAGTGGTTTTTCTCTGATCAGCTGCTGTTTGGGGTGCTTTGTAATTTGTGATGTGATCATTTGCATGTTCGATTTGCATTTAGTTATTCAGCAGATGTGTTATTTTAGTCCAGAATGGCAGAAAGAGCAAATGACTAAAGGCACAATGACACAGCGTTAGATGGAGGGTGGGAGGGAGGCATGGATGGTTGGATAGAAGGAAGGAAGAATGAGTGAATGGAGGGAGGGAGGGATGGATGGATGGGTATAGGGATGGATGAGGAGATTTAGGGATGGCTAGATGGAAGGATGTATGGATGGTTTGGATGTTGGCTGGGCGGGTGGAGGGATGGGTGGATGGATGAAGAGATTAAGAGATGGATAGAAGAAAGGATGGATGGCTGAATGGGTGGAGGGATAAATGGAGGGTAGGATGGGTGGGTGGATGGATAGAAAGATGGATGCATGGATGAAGAGATTAAGGGATGGATAAAAGAAAGGATAGATGGGTATAGGGATGGATGAAAGGAAGCAAGGATGGATGGATCGATAGAAGGATGGATGGGTGGATGGATGAAGAGATTTAGGGGTGGCTGGATGGAAGGATGTATGGATGGTTTGGATGTTGGCTGGGCGGGTGGATGAATGAATGGACGGAGGAATGGAAGGATGGATGGGTGGCTGGATGAAGAGATTAAGGGATGGAAGGAAGAAAGAATGGATGGATGAATGGTTTGGATGATGGGTGGGTGAATGGATAGAAGGATGGGTGGATGGATGGGTGGAGGGATGGATGGATGGATAGAAAGATGGATGCATGGATGAAGACATTAAGGAATGGATAACAGAAAGGATGGATGGATGGTTTGGATGATGACTGGATGGGTGGGTGGATGAATGGATAGAAGGATGGATGAATGGATGGCTGGAGAGATGAAAAGAAGAAAGGAAGGAAGGATGGGTGGGTGGATGGATGGAGGGAGGGAGGGTTGGATGAAAGGAAGAATGGCTGGAGAGATAGATACTGTAGATAGATATTACTTCAGGCGCCAAGGTCAAAATCACTGAGCTTGCGTGTTTTGGGCCCCCAACCCCCCGCCACCCAAAGTTCTGGACCTGAACATGACCTGAAGCTCCTGACCTACATCTACGTATCTTTATAGGGCTTTCAAATAAACTGCTCATATCAGAAGCGTTTTTGTTTTTTGATTCAAGGTGGGAGCCGCTTGGCTTCATCACGCCGTTAAGTATGAACTTTCGCCGATCCCTCCTCCGCCTCCCAGCTTTTGGGTAGCGCTTCTTTTCGGGGTGCGCCCTCCCGAATCACATCACAACGCTGCATTAATACAATCAACACTCGCACCTCTGCAGTTACGCCCACGCACCGATGCGTTGCAAACAGTTGCGTCTGTGTTGTTAGACTATTAATTATTCATTGGTGTATGTAAAAAGCATGCGGTAAAAACTTCGTTTTCCAGCGTGACCCAACTCCGTATCGGATTACGTTGCGTAAATACTGCTTTAGCTAATCATTCATTAGCAGGCCCGGACGTTTTACGAGCAGCCGGTTCGGCAGTAGCTCTCGGTGGCAGCATCGGTCTGCGCAGTAATTATTGTGGAGCTTTGATGAATTTGCGCACTACTACATTATATTATTATCAATTAAAACCTGTCTTCCACGGCATTAGTCATTTTAATGCTCCTCATTCATACTAATTAGCGAGAGCCTTCGCTGCCTCGGAGCTGAAGAGGATATTTCAGTATCCCATTAACTGATGCCCAGATAGTGCCGTGATTGGCATTCTGTGAAACGTTGTAAGTAATTACATTATATGGCTCAGTGTGTTCTTTATTATGAATGTAATGACATATTTCATAATTGGATCCCTTGTTATTTATTTATTTATTTCTACATCTTTCATTCTGCCGTCCTTTTTGGGAACTTTTACCTGGTGCGGGACCATAGGTGCAGCGTGCATTCGAGATTTTGGGGCCGTGTATCACATGCAGTGGACTACTTGTTATACACAGAATTACAGAATTTAGAGGGGCACAGTTGGACGGTTCTGCTTGCCAACCATTGAGTGATTAAACACGAGTGGGCGTTGCTCTGTCAGTGCATGAAAAAATGAAGAACACTAAAGTAAATTGAAAATAATTCAATAAAATGATTCATTATTAATTAAGTAAAATTCCCAAGCTTAAGGACTGCCTGTAAAATCATTTCTTGGTCGCGTTGTTTACCCGCTTAAGCCGGTTCAGGGTTGTGAAGGTCTCGAACAGTTCGTCAAACACTCTCAGACTTTAGAGATGCCAACTGACCTGATGTGCGTTTCTGGAACGTGGGAGGAAGCCTAAACAGATGCAGAGAAGCCATTCCAAGTCCATATATTTTTGTTTTAGATGTATTATTATTAATATATAAAAAAAAAAAAAAAAAGATTTTATTTTGCAGCACCACTGCCTCACAGTAAGAAGGTCGCGGGTTCGATCCCAGGGTGGAGCGACCTGGGTCCTTTCTGTGTGGAGTCTCCCCACAGGTTAATTGGTGTCTCTAAAGTGGCCCTTAGTGTGTGACTGTGTGTGTCCTACGATGGATTGGCACTTGTCTAGGGTTGTTTTTGCCTCTGCACCCAGAGTTGCCAGGTGGGCAGCGGCTGTACCGCGATTGGATTAATAGAAAGATAATGATTGATTTTATATGTATTTTTAGATTCCTTAAATGTTTATTTTATTTTGAATGTTCTTATTTTGTCCCTGATCTTATCCTAATTGAATTGGAAGGAGTCTGCACCCCTCACTCATACACGGGCCAATTAGGTGTCTCTGTGATGCCCAGCCAGAAGGTGCCGGCACCGTGCTGGTTTCCACCTAAACGCACTATAAATTAAGCCATTGCACAAACCGTCCACGTGGTCTTTGGGGTTTGTACCCTGAATGGAATGAAATGTTTCGGAATGCAACTCAGGAAGAGCCTTGAAACTTTGGAAGTGTGCGTGATTACCAGTGTCTCTGGATCCGTCTCTACAGCTGGCCAATTTAAACCAACACCTCTGCTTATAGTCTGAAATGAAAGAAACGGACAGAAATCGGTGTGTCCTTGTCAGTGTTAATATAGACTAAACCCTAAAAGCAAGCCACACACACACAGTTTCAATCCCACGTCTCTCTTTTTCTCTCTCCTGCTCTCTCTCTCTGTCTGTCTCTCGCTGTCTCTGTCGCTCCAAAAAAATTAATCCAATTAATCCACAGCAAAAACGCGTCAAATTTTTCAGTTTTTACAGTATTATGCTTCGCATGCTGAGTACCTATACATTGTGTTGTAGATCGTTTCGAAAAACTTGTTTGTAAATGTATTATTTAATGAATAAAGTTCGTAAGCAACAGTAGTTCTTGTTCGTACGTTCGCTATATATGTAAATCGTACAATAAAGGTTTAATAAACATTTAATATGGTACATAGCACCTCCCGTCTTGTAACATGGGCATGTTCGTTTAATCGGACCAGCCGGTTATTAGAACCAAAACGATCGCGTCCTGATGCGTTCCCATTAACTGGAATCGACTGTCTTTATTGTGGTTTATTGCTCTGTGTAAATATTTGCAGATTAAAATTGTAATCTCATTCCTGATGTTATCGCATTATGATTATTAATTTTTATAAATGGATTATTAAAAGCAGGCTATCATAAAAGCTGTGCTGGCTAATGAGCAGATTTAGATTTCAAAGAGCTGTTCTCTTGTATCTGAGGTGTGAAGTTCAGTCAGGTTTAGATTGCATTAAACTGAATGGTAAAAGTGTTAAAAGAGGGCGTTATAGGTATTATAGTGTTGCCTTTCAGTGCTGTGTAGGTTAAGGAAAGAATAAGGAAGGAGGTTTGCAGGTGCAGGTGTCATGCAGAGTAAGAATGTTGAAGGCAAAAGGGGGGTGTGAGTGAAATAATTGAACATCAGATTTCTGTTATTTTCAGTGTACCATTTATCTATTATAAAGCAATATTGTTAATAAATGAATTGCATTATTTCATAACAAGAGTAACATTGTTCTGCAGCTGACTGTCCTACAATGATCAGACAAAAATTTAATCTAATGTACCTGGTCTATAATGATTTATGCATAAAATTAAAATCCACAGAAATGATCAATCCCAGGTTTTCTCAGCAGAAATATTTTGTTCCATTCTTCCATTGCTTCCAAAAAAATGCTCTCATACAAGCTTAAAAATAGAATTAACTACACAGCTAACAAATAGCCTACTTTAACACTACCCAGTGCTCCCCCCTAAACGTGTTTCAGCACCAAGTTAAAAGTTTAAGCATTTTTGTTCTCATTACCCCATTACTTCTCAATTTGTACATTTATTTTATATTCATTAATTTGTCTTTTATTCTAACTTACTTGCCTCAACCCAGCACACCAATTCTACCAACTGTAAAAATTACTGTAGTACTACATATTTGTGATAGTTTAAATGTATTGTGATTATTTTAAATAATTATGATTAGGTGATTATGTAATCATTGTGGTTTGCCCTAATTGAGTGGTTTTGTTATTTTCCCCTAAATGAAAACGTGGACATAATTATTTTACATGCTGAACAGAACAGAGTAAAGCGTTAATAACGGTTGTACTTTTTCGTAAGTGCCCATAAATAATAATCCTATAAAGTCCACGTTGCCAAATTGTGTAAATTGACGTTGTCAAAACCTCCTGTCATTCTTGTGAATAAACTGACCCTAGCCATGATAGCCGTGAATCTACACTTTAATGCTTTGTCGAAATAAACTCAGCTCAAATTTTTCTGAATGCAATGATCTGGACATGATTTGTTTATTAGACTAATAATAAATAAACTCCAATTCGTTTATTATTGAGTTTTTTTATTTAATAAACTGTTTGTGGACCGTTATTTACAATTGTTACCTAGTACAATTAACAAAAAAGGAAAAACTATCAACCCATATGAATACAATTCTTATTCTGCTTCAGTTTTGCTGACACTCATATTAAGTGCTAAGCATTTGGCAGCTGACAACATTCCAAGTAGTAGGATAGAGCCTTAATTACTGCACCCCACTGAGTGCTGGTCTTAGGAGTAACACTATCTTATAAACACATTATTCTGCAAATATAGCCCAGTGCAATCATAAATTGAAAGCTGATTATGGTTAGAAATATAGTGTACTAGAAACTAGAGGGTGTGAGCATAGAGTTTGAATTGATCCATAAAGAGTATATTGTTTACTCAGCTTCATAAGCTTGAATTGACCTTTTGTACCGAAGCAATAACCTGGTTTTGAAGGACCATCACTATGACCTATTTAGTGTACCAGGATTTATAACCTATTTTTGATGTGCAGGCTCCTGCCCTATCTTTCAGCTAGATTTCCCCTGCCATTTAAGTCAACCTAGTCTATTCTACCTGAAATGTCTTTTTATGGACAGTTACCTCAAGGCTGTGTGATTACAATATTATTTGTCACAATTACATTTGTGTTAAGTCAATAAATTAGGCCATTTAAACAGGCATAACTGACTGTTTAGTGCTCAAATATATCATATGATCTAGCAGTGCTAAACCTTAGTCTTAGCGTTGTTTACGGGTCTTGGCTGTTGTCTGTCCTGATCTTACTAGATCTGTGTAGCTCATTATGTTGCAATGAAACTCAAACTTTACAGTGTCGTGGACCACACAAACGTCCACTCTCTAATTCTGAACACGAAAAGCACATAGAAATTTCTGGAAATTACCAAAATCTCTTAAAAACAGGATCTGAGGATTATTCCAGACATCCTCTATAAAAGCTGTAAATCAATGTGACATTTATTGTTAATTTCCTTCCGGTCAAGCACAAGCCTGAACTGGGAGCTATATTTATCCTTTATATGAAAGCCATAAGAAATTGTAAGTGTGTGTATGTTGGCAAGCTATTGCAGGGTTAACATTGTTTCTATATGTTTTAATGTGTTGGGCACTAAATCATGTTGTAATGGTTGAAAATGGCATTAATGTTGGCTGTCCCATTGTACCCATAAACTGTCTAATTTTTCTTTCTGCTAAATAAGTGTGACAGTCTTCTCATGTTTAAATAACATAGGAGATAGTAGGAACCTGGGAGCATTCCGGCCATATTATTTCCTAAACTGAATCAACTGAGACAGTATTTCTCAGTAGATCTGTTCTGTCACTGACAATGTTCCAATAGTATTCACATGCATTGGAGGTGTTGCATTCTTTTGCCGATTTGATGCATTAGAAAGAGGAGTACCGCCATAGGTAGTTGAACCAGTAAATCTTAATTAGCATAATCCTGACTGGCTCTACAAGTACTCATTTACTGTCAGGCGTAAATAGGGCAATTTTAGTGTAAGTGTGACTTTAGAACTTGCTGTGGATTAATGAGTATCACTAGCTGTGAGTTTATCATAAGTGAAAACCAGCTTCGTATAAAACAATATGTAAGCTAATGTGATAAGATAAGACCGTTCTTGCTGCAGCTGTGTTGGTGGTTTGCAATCTCTCAGTTTGAGAGTAATGGCAGAAATTTTAAATTGACATTTGTAATGTTTTCCCTTCATGTTTTAAGCCAAGTTTTGTGCTCAGTGAGACTCCTGTCCTGAGAGAAAATTTCATGAGTTTTTAAAAAATAACAGAACTTATCACTTGATCTGACCTATAACATGAACAAACATACACACCATGAGCAGTAAAATACTTGCATATCACTGTTTATTGTACTTGCTATGTAGTTATGGAATCACCACACTTTTAGACTGTTCACTTGGTTTTACTCTATGTGAATGGATATGCCACCAAGCAAGGTTTGTTTAATAACTGATCGTCTTGGTCAACATTAAATTGAATAATTTGAATTAGTTAAATATTTAATTCAGATTAAGTCCAGACTTTTTTATTGCTTGTTCCACGGATCCGCCAACGATCATATTTGAAGAATACAAAAAACGATCTATATTTTTTGGTATTTATCTGATCCGCCGCAGCACCAAAGGTTGAAATTTAAAAGTAAATATATATATATATTTATTTTTTAGATTTCTCCACCCTCCGGTGGCGATCCAACGGTTTTCTTCTGTTCATTTAATTTTTTTCCAGATTTACTTGAATTTAATTGTAGGTTAAATCATTTTTATTTTTAAATAAAAAATTTTTTTTATTTCTTCCTCCTTCCTTGTACTGATTCCACATAGTACTCGAGAAATTGAAAAGTGCTGAAGAATAAAGATTTAAAGACATTTTAATTTTTTTTCCTCCCTCCTCAGTAGATTCTTAAGTAGTGACATCCGAGAAACAAGCAATTAAAACAGTCTGGCCTTAACATCAGTGGGTGTAAGCTTAGTCAAAACTATATTACACTGCTCACAAAAATGGGGGGGTTATTTCTAAATGAATGTGAAGCCATTAAAAAAAAAGCAGCATTTGCTTTTATTTCATTAAACAAGCTCATCAGAAAAGCTAATAAAAAGTCCAAGAAAGTTGTTTGATTATTGGAATAAGACGTGATATATAATAAGTGATATATTTATGGGGCCCCGCGTTGACTGTTCAATAGGGTGTATGATCACCCAAGAGTGTCACAAACACACTAACGGTGATGGGGCATGGACAGGATCAGACGGTCCAGCAGTTCTTTTGGGATCCTCTTTAATGTTCATTTTAAAATATAATCGATTTTTTGTAAGCAGTGTAATAGACAAAAGCATTAAATTAATAACAGCCACTCTCACTCTAGCCAAGTAGCATAACTTATACCACAGCCTAGCCTAGCCTAGCCACACAGTGTGCTCCCAGCTGGGAGAGGCTCCGTCACTATGGCGACTAGATTAAAGAACAGAAAACGGAGATGGAGGATAAAGAATACGAGGCTGGAGATGCAAAAGAAGAATGTGTGCCCAAGAAAGTGTTTTTGTTCTACAGGTATTCCCCAGTTTATGACAGGGATGCATTCTGACAACCTTTAAATGATCAAATCCTTCATTGTGTATATACACTGTTTCAGAGTCTCCCCAAAATCTTTGCTAGCCATTTACTGCCTTTAGTTCTGTGGTGTGCTTAATTGTTGGGTTGCCAGATCCAGAGACAAAAAAAAAAAAGTTAAACTCGGCGGACAAAAAGGCCAAATAAAGGCAAGTCTTTTAGAAATATGTGAACCTGGCAACAATGGGGGAAAGCTCAGACTGAAAACACTGAATATAATTGAATAACTGGTGTACATGTAATACATATCTATATCTCTCTTACTTTCTCTCTCTCTCTCTCTCTCTCTCTCTCTCTCGCTCTCTCAGAGTTATTTATGACAGAAACGTCTCACCTGCGGACTCTCAGGGTTCTGGATCAGGTATTCTTCCAAAAGATGAGGAACGTTCTAACTTCAGAGGAGCTGTCTTGTATCTTCCCCAATCTGCCCCAGGTTTATGAGCTCCATGGTAAGTTATAACTGGCTGCTGTGTACCTGCACATCACATTAAGCACAGTACACTACACAGTAAAAAAAATTCCGCAGTCGTTGGGGGTACAGAATCAAATTGTACAGGATGTCTTGTTTGTGTGTTTTTGCGTTACAGCAAGCCTGTGTGAGTCCATGAAGAAGCTGAGAGAATCTCCGATCGTACACGGCATCGGCGACATCATGCTAGCTAGAGTAGGTAGCCCCTTTGAGCAGTTTTCCCACATGCTGAATGTAAAATAGTTACTGGTTTTCATTGTGTGTGTCTTTGCTGATGTGCATGTAGTTTGAGGATGCAGCAGGAGAGGAGTTCCAGGAGCAGGTCTCTAACCTGTGCAGTCAGCAGAGTCAGGCTCTGGAACTCATAAAGAACAAACAGAGGAAAGACCCTCGCTTTGCTCATCTCATACAGGTAACAGAAGCCTTTACTGTTTCATTACAGTGAGGCAGAGGGACTGGGTCGGGTTTCTAGGCTTCATTCATAATGATTAAAATGATCCAGGTCACTATTAGGTAACTTTTTGCCTTATGAAGCACTTTGTCATTTTTATAATGGAATAAAATAACTCTAATAAACAGGTTTTAAATGAGTTGTTTAGTCAGGTGTTGAATGACCTGAGTCAGAATATCTCAGGTATTGAGTTACTGTGTGTCCCAACTCAGAGGCTGCATAGACCGCGGTGCAGGCTGAACCGAAATGAGATTTCCAGTGTGCGTCCCGGCAATGAACCCTTTGGATCCTTTGTTACTGTGGAAAAGTAGGGTGCCTTTCTCGGTTGCATATGAAGGTGCCTTCAAAATGGGACAGCCTACTGGCGGTGCTATACAATGATGCAGCCCCAGAAGGAAGTGGGCCAGGAGTTGAGCACTCAGTGGCTCAAGGAGTCAGATTCTCAGCAGCTCAAGGATTCAGAGTAGCAAATTAAATGGCTCAAGTAGGCTGGTGTGGTATGATTGAAGGTGTCTGAGCGATTCAACAAACTATACTCCAACTAATTACTTTCCTGACTTTATGGGTCAGAGTTCAAGGAGTCGGTACTGAATCACTCGGGTGTTGCATGGCTTAAGGAGTCGGTACTGGATCGCTCTGGTATTGCATGGCTCAAGGAGTCAGTACTGAATCACTCGGGTATTGAATGGCTCAAGGAGTCAGTACTGAATCACTCGGGTATTGAATGGCTTAAGGAGTCGGTACTGAATCACTCGGGTGTTGCATGGCTTAAGGAGTCGGTACTGGATCGCTCGGGTATTGCATGGCTTAAGGAGTCAGTACTGAATAATTCGGGTATTGCATGGCTCAAGGACTCGGTACTGAATCACTCGGGTATTGCATGGCTTAAAGAGTCGGTACTGAATCACTCGGGTATTGCATGGCTTAAAGAGTCGGTACTGAATCACTCGGGTATTGAATGGCTTAAGGAGTCGGTACTGAATCACTCAGTATTGTATGGCTTAAGGAGTCGGTACTGAATCACTCGGGTATTGAATGGCTTAAGGAGTCAGTACTGAATCACTCGGGTATTGAATGGCTTAAGGAGTCGGTACTGAATCACTCGGGTATTGCATGGCTTAAGGAGTCGGTACTGAATCACTCGGGTATTG
>JAUZSV010419065.1:0-10871 GCA_034780495.1 Parotocinclus cesarpintoi
CATTCAGTGCTAATTCTCAAAGCAGGATGCTTTGTTAATCTTTTTGCGTCTTTCCATAGTACTGTCAAACATGTCAGAAACTTATTACTAACTCTTTTAAGGGATGTTTTAATTCCATATGTGGTTAATTGTGGGGTTACCAATAATGTTAATAATGTTCAACCGACAAGTACGTTGTGGCCACTGGTGCTTGAGTAGTGCTCTCGGCCCTAATTTTTCACATTATAGTCTGTAAGAACAGGGCAATCTCCTAGTTCTGCTTGACTCCGGATATACAGGCTTGTAGAATGATGCTGTTTCCAGAAACTACGGCAATGTGGAGGAAATATGCCCTTGTTGTGCGAAGATTCTATTTCGCACTTTGCATTTTCTGTCCGTTGTATACATTTTTGTGTTGGCACTTTATGTGAAATTATATTACTTCAACTCACCCTGACATCTAAGAAGTGTAAAAGGCATCGATTTTAAAAGGAAAGGGCTGTGCTTAACCCTTACGTTTACACCTTATTCAGAAGTATGTTTTATGTTTTACGTTCTGTTAAAGAGCTATTTACATTCACATATTGATAGTTCTATTGATACATATTGATAAATCTGTCAGTGCCCAAAATATATGATGTAGTTTTAAATCAAAAATAATTTTTATGTCTTTCTACTATCAAAATTTGAAGTTTGGATGGCTTATATTGGAATGCCAGCTATAGAGCCACAACTAACCATAATTATTTTAATGAGGAGCGGTTGTTGTGTATATGTCTCACCAATTTCTCTGTTAAACTTGAAAGACATTTTTGTCTAATATTGTACTTGTGAATGGCTTTGGTTCTTGAAGACTTGCGCTATCTCTGTAAAATGTGCCTGCATATGAATGTTATTACCAAAGTTGTTGCAGAGTGGAAGCACCACACTGCAGTTAGAACTTTTCAGATAGGATCTAATTGAATTGGCTGCCCTTTTAGGTTTGGATTTAAATTCTAGATTAGGTGCCTGTGAACTGTGGTTGGGAACAGTGAGAGAACTTGCTTTTTCTGCAAGTCTTCAAACCTGAAATGCTCCCACTCACACTGTGACACTAAACTAACCCCACTGTTTGTGTGTTTGGTTTATATAACGTCACTATCAGCAACAGTGGTCGTATCAGTGACACACACAAGACTAGTCACATCTATACACTCAAGTCAATGCCAATTTAGTGTAATCAATTAACCTAACATGCATGACTTTGGACTGTGGGAAGAAACCGGAGTACCCGGAGTAAACCCATACAGAGAGGACATGCAGACTCCACACAGGCCTGTTCCAGACTGCTCCATCCTGGGATTGAACCCAGGCGGCGGTAATACTTACTGAGCCACCGTGTTGCCCATATCCCACTGAAGCCAGAATCTGCCGGTCCCTAACTAGAAGCTATCGCTTCCTTGAAGTACGTCTAATAAAATATGTGGGACCATACATAACATTCTGGACCCAATTATGTAAAATCACGCTCTGTGCCATCTTGATGGAAAACTCTATTTATGAAACCAGGTAAAGCTTATATGTGCATGACTTTTTAATACCTGCACATTAGTTGCTGATATCCTCCTTTGCCTTGGTTGGGTAGTTAATTGTGAATGATGCTGTTTGATTTATGCAGCCTGCTTTAGTTGTGTTAAATATTGTACAGCAACATAAATGAGTTTGCCATTCCAGTTGTTCAATAAAAAACCTTTTAAACCATAAAAATAATCTGTGAAGTTTTTACTGCATTGTGGAAGATTAGTAAGTATAATACAGGTCTGCATCGTTTTACGTCGGCATAGTGTTCTGTAAAACATGACATGCATGTTTCTCAAAGTATGGGGCGCACACTGATGCTGTAATAATGCATAGTCATTTACCTGTTTTTCCTAATTTTTGAACAGATTGAGAAGTGAGAAACAATAATTTAATTAGTAGGCCAATTTTCGGTATTTTTGAATATTGATGTTAATGTTGTATCTGGCGTTATAAGTGGTTTAGAAACGAAAATTGATGTTACTTCAATAAATGATCAAATTTAAACGCTTTTTCTTAATTACTATTTTGTTGGGGCGATATGAGTCTGGTCGGGCGTGGAATTTCCCCTTTTTCTGAGGTGGAGAATGATGGAAAAAGTTTGAGAACCACTGTTCTACAGGCAAATGCATTGACCATACACCGTATAAGAAAACAAATTCTAAAACTTTATAGCATTAACACTACGGGAATATATGAGAAGTTAATCAAATAAAGTCAGTCGATTTGTGATATGTATCTGATTCTGAACGAACTCGTCAGAATGTTATTACACTTAACAGCATGTATTACAGCAACAACAAATAACATACATTTCTTATTTCTGGGTGAACAATTTAAAAATACTTGCAAAAATATACTGTGTTAGATTAGTGCACATGGTGGAAGCATCTTTATTCGTTTTTAATCCCAGTCCCAGTTAAGAGCAGCATGTTGTAATGTTGGAAAGTTTTCAGCTTCTTAGAAATCGACCCACCCTCAAGTTTTCTCTGCATCTCTGTTTAAGTCACTCACTTGTCTTAGTTTATGAACTGTAAGCTGTAATTCAGGAAAAAGCGTTTGTCTGTGTTTTCTCCATTTTTTTGTATCCACCTTGTGAGCACAGATATCTGCAGATTATCTCAAAGTGGCATTAATTGGCTGGTCAATCTGTAGTCTGTAAGTGCCCTTATAGTAAGTGCTTTCAATAATGTCTTTTAAAGTAACACGGCTTCCTTTGTCAGTCCTTAAAATATCGTCATCAGCACACTGTCACTTCTGCTGTCGTGTGAGAACGTGTGAGCAGGAGCGTACACATCTTAGATCCTAATTTTAGATATCTGTTTATGCTCACTAATAGTGATGGTAGTTGTTTAGGCCTGTACAGCACCAGGTGTGAATAATTCATGAAGAGACATGCTGTCTTACCCATTCCTACACCATCTATTGATATGCTCGAGCAGCAAAATCACACCTGATAGCTCCTTATCACCAAACCAAATGCACTTTGTGTATGCCTGCTTTCCTGGCCATTATTCATCAGACGAGAGAAAGAATGGGCAGATGAATGATGCGTGTGTACTTAAAGGTGTTGGATGGTTTTAGTAGACTGATGTTTATGTGCTCAGGTGACTTGAATGTTTCATACTTTGTGTTGGCAAGTCATTTTTAATGTGCCGTCTGCTGACATGCCTGCAATGTAAAGTCCAGCCTGCTCCTTTGTCTTCTTTCTCTCTTTCTCTCTCTTTACCTGTCCTGTGTAAACTAATGACATTGGGCTCTGTCAGCACCTGGTGTGTTATGCATGCACAATACGAATACATCACTATATACATAAGCAATGACAAAGCCCACTCAAAGGTTATGGCTGCTTTTGAGAACTCAGAGCTTGATATTCTCCCCAGTCATCTCTACTTTAGCAAACATAACCACACTTCCACATACTAATGCCCATTATTAGGAAAATTATATTTTTAGATTAGATTAGATTTTTATTTTAGAGCTATTTTTAAATATTTGCATTAATAAACAAGCATGGTTAAAAGGACAAACGGTCCATAGTTTTGCCAATGAAATGTCTGTTTTTTACCTTTTTTGTTGGTCCCCACAGGAAAGACTGCAAAACCAAAAGCATCAAAACTTTTTTTTAAAATCACTACTTTTTTGGGATTAGAAGTTTATGTAGGTGTTGGATTATTTAGCTTTATTTATTATAAGTCTTCACCAGGACAGTAAGACAAACTTGTGTGTGTGTGTGTGTGTGTGTGTGTGTGTGTTTGTGTGTGTGTGTGTGTGTGTGTGTGTGTGTGTTTGTGTGTGTCTGTGTGTGAGTGCGTGCATGCGTGCATATGTGTATCTTAATGTAATTAAGAGCTGAAAATCAGCTAACCCTTCACAGAATGAAAACCCTTAATATGAACAGAACTGAATTCCTTGGTGGTGGTGTTTTAATAGCCCCAATAACATTAGGAAAATCAGACTTGTGTGAAGGACCTGTTTCAAATCTGCCTGTTAGTTGGTGTAATGAAATTGAAATTAGGCCAAGCGAATGGAAGTGACGGCATACAACGCTTGCTGAATATGCACAAGAATGCATAGGAATATTACATTACATTACATTTGTGTCCCTTTTCCATCTCACATTATAAGGCGTTTCATCTTGTACGTCTCATCGATATTTAATAGTAACATGCCACACAGTGCTGCTATTTCATATCTGCATCATCCTTGAACTCAGACTCTCATTAAAGTGTGGCATATGTCCAAATCCTCTAGGAATGTGAAATTTGGCTTTTTTTTCTGTGCACTAGTCTTAATATTGCCTACGGCCTATCTTTTATATGTATTACTTACCTGTATCCACCTGCCTCATACGCTGTTATGAATCAAATTTATTAAAGTTGACATCCAGTATGCATTTTAGTTGAAATGTTAAAAGGCTATGCATTTGAGTCTGCTTAATTCATCACTGAGGACAGAAAACTCAGTTTATGATGCATTGCTCGTTTCAAAAATTACACACATAGTGATCTGACATAGATTACATTTATTGTATGCGTGTATGCATTGTGTGCAGATTTGTATTAATGAACTATTGATAGAATTTTGTGTCCTGCTCTTTTTAAAAGTGTACTATATATCATATACACACTATATACAGTTAATGTATCACAGTATCCATATGCAGACACGTCAACAAACTAGTAATAATCCAGGATAACTCTACTATAACTGGACTACAGTAATTTGTTAAACTTCTCGTGTGGTCTGTCATTTTTCTCCAACAGTAAAAACAAACATGGCTGTGACACTTGTCGCTGTAAGAAATGTCCTGAGGTGCCATGTGATAAATCCTGTCCACTGGGCTTCCAACAAGATGAACTGGGCTGTTTGCTTTGCCAGTGCAGAGGTAAGCATCTGTTTGTGAGTAAAACTAAACAATGTCGATGAAAGGGAAATTGTGTAACTATTTAAAGGACAGCTTTTTCCCAATAGGCTAATGTTGCTACATGTAGCAGTGGACACACAACATTGCTCTGTAATAATATTGAGTGTAGCTGTCTATGTACAACTTTGTATAAGTCAGAGATACTTCTCCTTTGTGTTATTGTAGGCCATAAATCTGTAACATAAAGAAAATAATGCATACTACAGGGTTGGTTTCCCAATCCCTCCTTAAAGGTTTATGTAATATTATAAGAATCCACTAAACTGGGCTTGTAATGTCCAGTCCTTATTATCCAGAGCAAAGCAGAAACCTTATGTAATCTCACATTTCTTTTTATTGAGACGTCATAGCTGTATATCATTGATTTATTAAGGGCGCTGAAAGCTGAACTGATTGTGTTTCTTTATTTGTAGTCTCACCTGTCCTGCTCAAAGGTCATGTTTGTGCTTTCCTCCCTTATATTCCTGGCCATCTTGAGTTTTCTTTTGATGTGCCCTAAATAAAAGATTCTTGCAAGTGAAATATTTATGAGCTGCACCAAGCTGGGATCTGATTAATGAGAAGCACAAAATATTTTTGTAAATCCAGCTCTCTTTGAATTTCCGCCTCATATCTCACAGTAGGATTTTAATCAAGGTGAGACCTCTCTGCGGTATTGATTTGAGATCAGCTTGTCCGTTGCAACCGTTATTGAGAGGTGATGAGAAATGCATCTGTTGGCACATAGAAGTGGATGTGCAATGGAAACAGGGGTGTAAAACATCTTATATTGTTTATTGGCCCAGAGTGTGTAGAAAGGGAAGGGAAGGTGAGATTTGGGAAGGCAGTAGGATTGTACATGTTAATTTATCTAGAGAAAGAGGCATGTGTTTGTTTTTTAGGAGTGTTCAGAACACTTCATTTGAACTGGAATTATAGCTTTATTGTGACCAGGTCACTCCTATATTCATCCTCATATTTGCACCCAATTAAATGTGATTTCATGATTGCTTAATAGTTCCTAAATGTACATGTTTACTTAAAATAGTAAAATATAAGTGGTGACAATTTTTTTGTTTTCCCTCTGTTCAGATCAGAGCTCCTTTTCTCTTGGTCCCTTTGTTAAATTGGGTTCATGCATCTCTATGGATGGCCGGAGACACGAGAACGGTCAGAGCTGGCATGATGGATGTAGAGAATGCTACTGCCATGACGGCCGTGAGATGTGTGCCCTCATCTCCTGCCCTGTACCTAACTGTGACAACCCAAGCATCCGCTCCAGTCAGTGTTGTCCCACCTGCCCAGGTTTGACAGTCCACAATC
The DNA here is from genome assembly GCA_034780495.1 of Parotocinclus cesarpintoi. Classification (NCBI taxonomy): domain Eukaryota; kingdom Metazoa; phylum Chordata; class Actinopteri; order Siluriformes; family Loricariidae; genus Parotocinclus; species Parotocinclus cesarpintoi. The sequence continues at coordinate 6,266 of JAUZSV010419065.1, forward strand.
TCATGTAATTTAATGGAATTATTTTGTAGTATGTTGGAAAATACCCAAAATTTTCCCTAAAAATTCCCTAAAATTCCCTGAATTTTATATTGACACATGGGTTTGTTTTAGTGTAGTTATTTTAAAGTCTTTTTTAAATTTATGAAAAGAGAAAAGACGCTGCAGGATCAGTGTCAAAAAGCAGTCCAGGTATCCAAAACCAGAACAACATTAACCAGGCAGTATAACAAAGGCGCAATGCAAAAGTAAATGTCAAATATTAAATCTATCTTCTCAGATTGAATATAAATAACTTTCAGAAACAAGGTTGAGCATGATTGCAGAGACAATGATTCTTCACACAAAAGAGTGGAGTTTAAATGTGTTAGTGAATGATTAGCAAACTTGCCAGTCAGTACGAGGAAATAAATAACATGACAGGAGTGACACCTGCTGATAAGTGTAGTCTGGATCTGACATGGTCATGATATCATTAGGGTGCCAGTCATTCTGTTGCTAACTATGTATATGCTTATATAAATGGTTAAAGGGATCAAATGTAACATATATGACATTTTGTGCATCATATGCATTTTGTTGTTAAACTCTGTCAACAGAAATTCACCACGTAAACAACATTTTGGATCTAGACTGATTTGGTGTTAAAAATAAATGGAGTATAAAGAAGCTTATCCAACTGTTATCTCACTTGAATCCAGGCAAAGTTTAATTTGTTGTCTGTTCATTTTCACATTGCACAAATTTATTATAACTCAAAAATGAAAAGTTTGCTGATAAATGTGTATTATGGAGAAGAAATACGGCAATGGAAAATGTAAACAAATCTTTTTTTCAAGCGCTTCTAGGACTAAGACTCTAGAGCAGAGAATACAGATACTTGGTAATATAACAGAAAATAATTTGAAAATAGTGGTACTCTTGTCATAAATAAATATAAAGTCTACAGCAATAAGGTTATTATAATAATTCAAATCTCATTCTTCCAAACAGCCTCGGATCTTATCTTTGTTCAGCCAAATGCTTCATTTTTACTGGCCTAACAAAGCACAGGAAGATAAATAACCAGGGTGTGATCTAAACCGACTGCAGTTTGCATGTTTATTGCATTCCATTGTTCTAAGTTTAAAAGTTTTTTGTTCTATCTTCAGACGAGGCAAGCTCTCACAGACCTGAGCTGAATGAGGCATCAGTGTGTCTTGCCCCTGGTGGTGAATACTTTGTAGAAGGAGAGACATGGAACATTGACTCATGCACTCAGTGCACCTGCCACAGTGGTCGAGTGCTCTGTGAGACCGAGGTGTGTCCGCCACTACTTTGCCAGAACCCTATCAGGACCCAAGACTCCTGCTGCCCACACTGCCCAGGTAAGGACATACAACACATCTGTTCCTATACATTATTAAAATCACCAGTAAAAAATGCTGCTTAAAGAAATCGGTAAATATTTATACAGAACTATGACATCAGACTATCTGTTTTGTGTAAGAAATGTAATAGGCCACAGCAAGTCAAGAAAGTTCTAATATCTGGATTGTGTTCATTGCTACCAAAAGGCATTTTGTAGTGATCAAACAGTGGAACAGAATTTCGACCTCATTGACAGCTCCAGTGTTGCCATTTCAAATATGAGGCTGAGTCTAGAAAAATTATGGCCTGAAGAAAAGTTTGTGAAAAAAGATGATCGTGCATAATGTAAAAGCAAAGTGAGGCTACTTATGAATAGTGCATGGAGGAAGCAGTACATGACTGGCCTACTGAGTGCCAGAGATGTTTCAGTATGATGCAGTGATAATACAGCAGCTTGTCTGAGACTCATTTCCAGCAGCCTGGCCACTCTGTTCAACATCTTCCTCATGCTGAGATAAGCCTGCAGTCTCCAGCTGGAATGAGGGAATAAGGATGCACAAGGATGCACAGGAAAGCTGATGTGCTCAACAAAGATCTATGAATATTGATGAGACAAAGGCATGAAGCAGGTGGAGTGTGTGAGAGCTGAAGGAGGAAGGGTCATGTCTTTGTTTCACATATGCACTCAAACTCACTCCTGTACTAATAACTTAAAGAGTTTCCATATAGTTGCATGCTTGTTTGAGTGGCAGAGAGGCACACACAGTACAACATGCTATGGTGGGCATCATAATAATACCCTCAGTATATCAAGTTGATTTTCCTGTAAATACAGACAGAGAGTGGGTTAAACAAATGCCTTAAAATTTTACTTGAATTGCTGATTATAATTGAGGGTGTAGCAGATAATCTAGCACACCACTGTAGTGATCTCGTACCTTCCAGCTTACCTATCCTACCTGGAAGAAATCCATTTAGTGGGCTATGTGCCGGACTGATGTCACTGTTCAACCTTTGCAGCTTGGAGTCAGACATATCTGGTATTTAGATTACCAGAGGATAATGAGACCCTTGGAAACTTGATGATGCAAATCATGACTCTGTTACTGAAATCCTGTTCATGTGTGCCTGTGACATGCAAGTTGAAGTAATTTGTTAGAAGTTTAGTCAGCCAATCTTTACAATTTGCATATTAATTCATGCTCATTAAGGCTTTTAAATAAGGCTTAAAATATTAAACTAATACATTAATGATTAACAATTTAATTAATTAATAATTTATGACACTACGTGCATGATTTTAATTGGTTTTGGCGACTTGTTCTGATGCATTTTAAACACTGTTTGTTCAGCTCTGTATCTGCAAATGCAGTAACTGAATACCTAACAGTAAACATCTTATTTCGAAATGAGCACAATTTCAATACTTTTTAAAGGTCATTTAATATAGTATACAGTGTAGCCGTGTTGTCCATCGCACAGTGACTATCCTATTATACAATATGATTTTTGCTTGTGGAACAGTTAATTCAGTTTATGTATGATTTATGCTCCACACATGGCTGATAATTTACCTAAAGGTCACTAACTTTGTAATTTTCTGTAGTTCATATTTGTTTTTGTTTGTATTAATTACTACTATGCTAGAGCTGCAGGATAATGACAATAATAATAATAATAATAGTAATAATAATATCAAACTAAAATGGCAATCACAATTGTGTTGCCAAGTATTGAAATTGTGATTAATTATTCAGGAAATGTATTGCAGATTTTAACCAATCAGCCAAGATCAGTGTATATGTATAAATATGTGAATCATAAACTTAGACTTAACTTTAGTCACAGTGTCTTTTAGCTAAATATAAAGACATATATAAAATCGATAAATAATTCTGCCTGTCTAGTAAGCAATCAAACCACAAGTGGTGAACCAAAGATTAGCCATTATCTTTCTGTAATTTCTCCAGTGATGCAGTTGATTATTCATATTTAATAGATAAAGGTAAAATGACTCATCACAATCACGACTGGATTGATTTGAACGTAATCGATTCTCGTTGTGTATTTATTGTGTTTTGCAGATGAGCCTCTCACCCCACCGTCACCCAGCAATGAGAGCATGCCCAGCTACTGCCGCAACGAGGAGGGTGACATCTTTCTGGCTGCTGAGTCTTGGAAACCCAATGTTTGCTCCAGCTGTGTGTGTATGGATGGAGTAATCAGCTGTTTCTCCGAATCCTGCCCTCCTGTCAACTGCGCCCGTCCCGTCCTACGCAAGGGGCAGTGTTGTCCCTATTGTCTTGGTATGCAAATCATGGGCTGACTTTAGTACTTTAGTGGTGCAAATTGGATAAAGAGCTGAGCATGAGTAATGAATGCAGAAATTCAGATAATTCAAGAGGGCTCACACGCTTTTTTATTTCCCTGAATTAAATGTTTGTGAGGGGCATATAGAACTGTAACTGCTCTACTGTGACAGGCCAGTGGTTTGGGAGTCTTCACTGATTTCTTTCTTACTGCTAGATGCCACACCAAGAGCAGTGTGCCACTTCAATGGCAAGACCTACGTGGATGAGGAGCGCTGGGACATTGACAGCTGCACACACTGCTATTGCCTGCAGGGTCAGACACTATGCTCCACAGTCAGCTGCCCTGCTTTGCCTTGCCATCAGCCCATTACAATGGAGGGCAGCTGCTGTCCCCTGTGTCCAGGTCAGTTTTCTCATCTTATATTATGGGTGTACCTGCAACTGTTATCATTCCATGGAAGAATTCCTTACCCTCTTATGCTTATTGCTTTCAAAGTGGTGTAGAAAATATTATGGTGGGGTTATTCCAGTGGTTCTATTCTGGTCCAGTCTATATATATAAATGTTATCACATCAACCATAAAACAGCATACATTCCTTATACACTCGAATCCAGTTAATCGGACCACATCGGGACACGATCGTTTTGGTCGTAATAAACGGCTGGTCCGATTACACGAACATGCCCTATGTTACAAGACGGGACGTTGTATGTAAAATATTAAATGTTTATTAAATCTTTATTGTGCGATTTACACGTATAGCGAACGTACAAACAAGAACTGATGTTGCTTACGAACTTTGTTCATTGAAAAATAAATTTGCAAACAGGTTTTTCAAAACGATCTACAACACAATATGTAGGTACTCAGCATTCAAAGCATAATACTGTAAAAAATAAGTTCTTACTAAATTCCAGTCAGCGTTTGAAGAACTTATCCAGTGTG